>JABXWE010039182.1:0-17390 GCA_014611495.1 Limonius californicus
CAGCATTATCAGGTAAGGTCCGACCTGTAGCTTGTCTGCCTTTACAAGCATTTGCTCTCAGACAAGCTACAGGTCGTTCCTTACCTGATAATGCTGGGTGTAGTCCCAAATGACGACGCGGTCTAAGCCGAAAGTAAATTGTAATATTGACAAGTTATTATCACTATAGTGAATTGATGTAAAAAAAATGCGAAGGTCCATACCACTGTAACAGCGCTAAATTAAAAAAAAAATACTACATGATTTAGAGGTTAAATAACCTCACCTATACGTGGTTGAAGTTTTTCACGCATGTTTAAAATCACCCTGTACATACGGTCTTCTCACTATTTTCTTCTAAAAGGTAAAATGCACGAGAAATTACATTTTTCCATATTTTGTCCTTAGGATACTTTGGCAAAGAATGGAAACTGGATTATTACATTATTCGGATTATTTAGTCAATACGTAAATAATTTTTTACCTCAGAAATTAATAAAAAATACTGAACAACTTTAAATAACAAAGTAACAATGTAGGCATTGTTTTTGTGCAACCATGAACAATAAAATAACTCTTTCGTAAGCAGAAATACTGGGTTCCAATCCTGAATAAAACAATTTTTGGTAGTAGTATTAATTTTCACACAAGCTCTACCATCAAATTATATTAAATCAGATAAAGTATGTCGATTGCAGATTAAAAATAAATTTTTGATATAAATATCTCACTCATAGTTGCTTTTGCATGTATTCTGAATACAGATTCGGAAATAGAGGATCTGGAAGGTGAAATTGTGTTTAGCGGCTAAGCTGTAATAATGTGTCGATACTATATCGCGTGGGGAGACGGCAAGCCAATGCACGTCAATTTCTACGTACACGTAGATCCCAGTCAATCTCGATCGCTTGAGGTAGTTGTATTGGCAGTCTCTGTTTTATTTAGACGAAGTAAAATATTGGCGCAATCTGGAATTAACAAAACAACTTGATATAATTTGTAAAATTATATCAAATCGTAATGTTTAATATAAGTTTATATTATTTACCACCAACTGGGGTAAAAGAAAACAAATGATTCTTAAATTAAATATTAAAAATATATTCCTTTCAAATTAAAAAACCCGTTCCTGGTAAAAATAAAATATTTATAATAAATTAAAAATAACTAAAACGTAAATTTTTTACAATAAATAATAAATATTAATTTATGAGGGGTTCGAATATTCCACCTTCTTGTGCCATACAATAGCCTAATCTGTGGTAGAAGTTCCGCCGAACTTCTTGCAGTGTCTCGGCAGTAATCTCCGTGGCAGCTGCAACGATTTTTTCTCGGAGTTCCTCTAAGGTTGTAGCCCTATCATGGCTATGTTTGTAAATGGTTTCCTTAAGGAAACCCCAAGAAAAAAAACAAGACGTTAGATCGGGCGATCTTGGTGGCCACAATATCGACCCCACCCTGCCAATAATACGATCAGGGAATGTATTCTGAAGAAAGTCCATTACCCTAACTGTATTATGTGCGGGACAACCATCATGTTGGAACCAAATTTCTTGGAAATTAACATCAAGTTCCCGAACAGCAGGAATTAGTTGATGTGGTAATAAATCCAAATATCTTTCGCCATTTAAATTACCGTCGATAAAAAATGGTCCAATAATATTATCACCCAATATACCAGTCCAAACGTTAAGTTTTTGTGGGTACTGGGTTCGGTTAGGTACATAAAGATGTTTATTTTCCCGAGACCAATACCGAGCGACGGAAGGATTGTGATATCCATGTACTGGAAAAGTACTCTCGTCAGAAAATAAAATATTTCTGATGAAGTGTTCATTTTCATGTGCCTTTTCCATCACGGTTTCACAAAATTGCATCCGGCGGATATTGTCCTCGGGAAATATTTCTTGGACAGTTTCTAGTTTAAAACATTTGTATTTATTACGATGCAAAATATTTCGGACCGTTCGCTGGTTAATATTAACTTCGTTAGAAATTTAGCGACTCGAACAAGGTCCATTAATTTCAACAAATGAACAAACATTCACTTCCTCTCTCTTCTCTCTCTTGAGACAAGTGAGGACCTGCATGTTCTTCATTTGTTTTTTTGGCATTTCCTGCAAAATCCAACAACACAACCGTATTTTTCGAAGGCCTTTACTATATTACTTAAGTACAGTTTGTATTGAAGGAATTGACCGATTCGCAAATGCCACAATAAATAAATTTACGGTGTCTTGAAGAGAATTCCCAGCAAAATGTCATTTTATTATACGGACCTTTTCTTCGGTTGTATAAATCAACATTGTATTATTAAAGTAATAAAACTAATATTAAAAGAAGCGTTTGTTTTCTAAACAAATATTACCCGAACGCAGTTGGATTTGTAATGATATAGAAACGTGAAGTGCACATGCACACGCATCGGCCTGTCGTCTCCCCATGCGGTATAGTATCGACACATTATCACAGCTTAGAAGCTAAATACAATTTCACCTTCCAGATCCTCTATTTCCGAATCTGTATATTATTCCTACATTATATGGTGTGTGTGTAGGTAGCAATTAACTGTTGTACTGCAGAAATAGTTACACCCACTTTGCCAATTTTCATTATTATTACCATACAATCTTTATAAAAATGAAAAAACTGAACTTTGCATTCTACTTATGTGCAATAATAACATGACACAAGAGAAATAATAAATGTCATATGCCAAGGGACTATGATGTCACAAATTTGGACCACAAAAACGTTTGTAAATTAAGGCATGATTTAACGCTAATATTACTATGTAAACCAAAATTTGGTAAATTCAAATTAATACCTATAGAAGCATAACAATTATAACAAGCCTACAACAGAAATTAAAACAAAATTTAAATATTATTCTATAACAGAAAAATCAATGAAAAATCTATACCTTTTTTCACAATTTCACTCATGGAATCCAGTACTCTGGAGTTTTCTTCAATGGACTGCCCAACGCGAACCACAAGATTTAGAAGTTCTTCCACATCCGACTGTGCTGTCAACATACCAAACCTCACACACATCAATCCATCAACACCTTCCCCTAATGAAAACGCCGAATCCGTAGTGCGAAGTGCATCCACCAGTGCAATATTTAAATTATTCAACTCTTCTTTAGCTTGATCGGTTAGAAGCTGTTCCCAACCTTCAGGAGCATAACGAACTCCACCCAATCCTAAACAAATAATAAGATTCATTGTTATGGAAGCACAGATAATTTTCAAAATATGAATTTTGAAAGTATGAGAAGTACAGACTAAAATAAACCGATTTTGAATCACTACTGATGTCATCCAATGGTGTTTTACATTTTATCTTTTATAATTTTATTATTCGGTCCCGGGTTGCGCACATTCGTCGCCCGTTCACGTACCATCAGGAGAGTTAAGACAGCGTGGTCTCGGGTCAGTACTCGGATGGGTGACCCAAAAGTTGCGTTAACGCGGCACCTCTCTCCCACGAGGATTGATCACTATGGGAGAGTAGATCAACAATCCCCCTTATGGGGGAGGCCCTTGCCCAACAATGGAATGTTGCGGGCTAATAATTTTATAATAATAAATGAAAAACATCAAAAAGAGAATGAAGGGACTAGATACAGTAACTGGATTTAAGACCGTAGAACCGATAAGGATGATTAGCTTAATATACAGTCGCTGATACAAATTACAAAATACAGAAACTAGTAGACCTATGGATGGAAGAAATAAAGAAGATAAAAATGGAAGTGAACATCAATAAAAGTAAAACAATGATACTGAATGGGAAAGAGAAAGACCGAATACGGAATGAAGAAATAAGAGAGATGTTAGATCAGGAGTCAATACAAAAGAGTTATTGTGAATAAATTGTGGTATTTCCGTTTGCTAGTCTTGGCTCTCCTTGACCTTTTCATCTAGCCTCGCTCTAAATGCCATGATTTTGATTTCATTTCTCTAGCTATTTGTTCTGCCTTACTTATACCCGCCATTGTTCCTACATTACACGTTCCAATGTAAAGTCTTATTTTACTATCCATTTCTGCCTTTTATACGGGGTTGCCTTTCCTTTTTCTTATGTTTATTCTTATTGTCAGTGTCCATTTTGTGATTTTTATCAAAAACTTTAGCTTCATGTCCATACTCAGATAACTTAAATTCGTCGCAGTCGTCATCTGTTGTATCCTCCTCCAAATATTTACTCATGTGTTTTTTGATTTATTGCCAATGTTTGTTAGCTTTCTTACTTTTTCGTCTCCTTTTTCCAAAGGGGACCGTTCGCCTGTGGTTCTTCTTTTTTTCTTTTCCAGTTGTTTTTCGGTATTACCTGCTTCCTCTACTTTACTTTTGTCATAAAGTATTTCATCTGCTTCGTGGTTGGTTATTTGCTTTACTGTGTAAGCGTCCCCGTTTATTATCAGTTTATTGTATGTGAGGTTAGCCTTATACCCTTTCTCTCTTGCAATTCTCATGAGAGGCAACAGGATTTTCCTTTGTTCCTGTACTTTTTTTGTGAAATCTTCCGCGATCCATATACTTTTCCCATAACGATTTTTTGCTGCTCTCAAAATTAAAAATTTTTTATTTAGTGTTAATATCTCTATCAGGTAAAATCCGAAGATAATCAATGGAGTAAGAGATCAACCTGCTGAGAGTTAGCGGACACAAGACCAAAGAGCAGACCTAATAAGAGATGGGAGGATGAAATTACAGAAGCAGGAAATAATTGGAAAAGGTTAGCGAAAGATCGCTCCAAATGGAAGATTATGGGGGAGGCCTTTGGCTAAATTCAAATTCAAATCTCTATCAGCACAGGTCTGATTTTTAGTTGTTCGGCGTCTTTTTTCCCAAGTCTTGCGATCTCCTGAATCTTGTTCTTCATATTTATCTGCACTCCAATGTCGCACATTATTTTTCTGATTTTCTCTTTCAACTCTAGATCAGGCTCGTTCGTTGCTGTTGTTGCCCCTATTCCGTATATAATTATTTTCCGTTCCCTTATCTCTTTACCCAGCAACTCAATTTTCTTATCTTGCACTGAGATTCGCATAATTAATTTCCCATTTTATTCTTTTAGGACACTGTTTTCGATTATTAACATGTCTAATTCCACTTGGATGTTAAATAATTTGGTATCCATACTTGCAGTTCTAGTATCGAGATCATTTAATTTATTTAATGCATTAAGTGTCTGAAATTAAATTTTTTTTTTTTATTAATCGCCAGCTCAGCGATGTATGCTATACATGGTTATGTTAAAAAGAAAACATGACTTTACTTAATGACTAAACTAGTACTAAACCCTCATAAACTTAATTAACTTATTCTTCATTTGTAATTTACAGGTTTCCTGTCTTTTGATCACTGGTATACATCCTGAGGTAATTTACGTTTAAGTCTTTGATGTATATCCCTTTTACTCAGTTCATACATATGTTTCCGCACTGGGGCATTGATGAATATTGGTGAAAAATTCGGCACATATTTTTTGTATGAAGTTTTCGATTGTAGGTAGATCGAGCTCAGCATGGATCTGCTTATTACGGCAAAACCATTCGGCGTTAACTGCTATGCAAGTCACTTTGTTTTGGAACACTTGAAGTTTATTTATTTGAGTTTTAGATGCTGCTCCCCATACTGGACAACCGTATGTTATGATAGGTCTTAATAATGCTGTGTATAGCAAGACACTGCACTCAATTTTTAATGATGAAGCACGAATGATTATCGGATATAGCATGCTTAATCGAGCATATGCTTCATTTAACATATTATTAATATGGTGTCCCCACTTGAGTTTTTATCTAGGTGTACGCCCAAATATTTTACACTTTGATCTTTACGGTTCCAGGTAATGGAGTGATTGGCTACTTCTACTTTTGTAGGATTTGTGTATCTTCTTAAGGTAAATATTTTGGCTTCGGTTTTACTGGGATTGATGTTCAAACACCATTTTTCGCACCATTGTTGCACCTCTTCAACACCACTTTGAAGAGCACTGATCGCCTATTCAAGTTGTTCATGCTGAGTTATGATCGCCGTGTCGTCGGCATACATAGCTAAATTGGAGCTTATTGGTTCTTTGATATCGCTAGTGAATATATTGTACAGTACCGGCCCGAGAATGGATCCTTGTGGAACACCTGCTTTAATTTCTCTTTGTGTTGAGAGTTTATCATTAATTCTAACGGCAAAACGGCGGTTTGTTAGAAATGATGACGTAATTTTGACAAGATATTGCGGTAATTTAATGTTTACTAGTTTTCGTAAGAGTCCGTTAATCCAAACACTGTCAAATGCCTTTGTAATATCAAGGAATACTATTATGGTAAACAGTTTGCGTTCAAAGCCCTCTTCTATCTTTTGAGTAATTCTGACCAGCTGGTGGTTGGTTGCATGGTGCTTTCTGAATCCATGTTGAAATGGTGGTATAACGTTTCGGTCGTTAACATGTTTAGTAATTCGACTGTGTAATATATTTTCTAGTGGTTTTGACATAGTATTTAGTAAGCTGATGGGTCGGTAGCTGTCAGGTGTTTTGGGATCTTTTTTTGGTTATTTGAACATTATGACATGAGCAAGCTTCCATTGCATTGGAAAATATCCTAATCTCATGCAGGCGTTAAACATTATAGTTAGGAAGGTTATACTCTTCTTTGTTAGGTTTTTAAGAACTACGTTAGTTATTTGGTCGTGACCTGGCGCTTTCTTCTTTGGTAGTTTATTTATGAAGGCTTTTATTTCCGAAGGTGTTGTAGGTTCTATCGTGTCTCCCGCGAGCGTGCAAATATTTTCAGCCATGTTGTTGGTTTCAGTAAAGAAAAAGAGATTAAAACTGGTACGTGATCTGAATCAAGCTCAGTGAGAACAGTTTGGTAGACAGGTCTTCTAAAATGTTTGCTTAATACAATGTCGAGTATATCGGGTTCGTGATCGGTTCGAAACGGATTGTATGTTGGTGCAGTTGGAGCTAATATTTGAATTGCGCTTTCTGTTGTTAATAATGTTAATAATTTAGATCCGTTAGGGTTGTTTACTCTGCAACCCCATGTGGTACTTTTACAATTCAAATCGCCTATCAGTAGTGTAGGCTCGCTGTCACTGAAAATTTCTCTTATGTCTTGTTGAATTAAACTTTTATTAGGTTGTTTGTATGCGCAACCTATTTTAATTTTACTATTATCTTGAAGAATTAATTTAGCTTCTACCACTTCGAGGCTTTGCAAGTTTGGTGGCTGTAGTGGAATCACATTGACGTTCTTTACATATATTATTGCAACTCCCCCAGCTGCTTTGTCCGATTCTCTATCTGTTCTTATGATGCTGTAACCCGGTATATTAAATGTTTGATTGGTAAGCAAGTGGGTTTCACTAATACATGCTAGATCTACTTTATGCCTAATTAGGAATTCTATAAACATTGATCTTTGTTTCTTAAGTCCATTGGCATTCCAATTTACTATTGTTAAACTATTAATTATTCTTTGATTATTTACTGCCGTTGCTAAGTATATTTGTAACAACTGTCATAAAGAACTCTTTAATCTTGTCCATATATGTTTTGATGAGGTTGATTATTGTTTCTATTAGTGATGTGTCTTTGTTTTCAGTAACTGTGTTTGATTCCAGTGTGTAATTTGTTTCATTAGTATATATTTTAGAAGGTTGCTTTAGTTTTGGCCAGTAGTTTGGGGGTGTATAGGGTTTCAGATTATTAGTCGCTGCTTCTTGTTGAATGGATTTTCCACTTTGCGTCCGCGATGATTGCGCTTCTAATATTTTTATTAAATGGGGGCAACCCCTATAATTTGCCGTATGGTCCTGTCCACAATTTGCACATTTGGGTTTTTCATTTGTTATTTCTTTTACCTTAGGCATATTATATATTCATTAGTTATATGGTCTCCAGCACATTTAACACATTTAGGGTCTAAATTGCAATAGTTTTTGCTATGCCCATATTCCTGGCAGCAATAGCATTGAATAATCTGTTTAGATTTGTGTCTAGGTTCTACCGATATTACGCAGTAGCAAATTCTGGTGATATAAATATTTTTGTTTACGTTGGTTTTTGGTAGGCGTACGATTACTAGCGGCATTGGTTTTTTTTCCCTGGTTAACATTCTTGGGTTATTTGCAAACCATTTGATTTTAATTCGTTCTCAATCTCCGTTTTGCTAATAGATAGTGGTAGGCCACGTATTACCACTTCCGTTGACGTATCTTCCAGATCTTTAAAAGTATGAAACTTTACTTGTTTTTCGAAGTAGAACTTCGTGAGGTTTCTATAATCATCAATGCTGCAAACATTTATTCGAAGATACGCACCTTTGAAAGTTGTCGTAAAGTTATTGTTTTTTATGACATCATTGATTTCTTTCACTACTTTTTGATAATTGTTTGCGTTATGCAAGTATATTGGAGGTATTTTTATTTTGGCTGTGTTGCTGTTAATAATTGTTGTTTCGTTTGATTCAGTGACAATGTATTTGTTGTGCTGATCCGGTAAGTAGTATCTGTTTTCTGATAACAATGATTGGTTATCTAACAGATACCGTTTATTTCCGGTTTCTGCTTCTGGTGACATATGGCGTTTATTATTTAATTGTTCACTATGTTGCTTTTCATTCTAGGAGAATTCTCCGTGTTTAATTACAATTACATTTGTTTCTATGGGATTTGTTGGTTTATCCAGGTCAATTATCATGCTCTCTGGATTCTCGTTCATGGTGATATTTTCATTGTTAAAAATTGTGGATTGAAATTTATTTTTGTCTTTTCGTTTTTGTTTAAGTTTATTTGCCGAGATATCGGCTGTAATTCCTCTTAAAAGTGAAATTTTTGGTGTTCTGGTCATCACGCAGCGCCTGAGGCGCGCGGTAATATCAATCTCACCGTTATCGGTATTTAAGTAAATTTTATTACAGCTGTTAAATGTAAAAATATATTACCAGATACTGGTCGATAGCACTAAAACTGAGGTGACACTAGTAACCACGACTATACTCGCACTTTTACTTAAATAAATGGAGCGAAACTTGTGAAATGAAGCACGTCTGTCAACTTTGACAGTTCGATTGAAATTCAATTTAAATCACTTTATTCGCATGAGTCGTGGGAACGTCTATAAACGCTCGCGTCCACGCTAGATCTTAAAATATTATCCAGGGATATAATATGAAAATTATATTTCCCAATTCATAGCAATTCCCTGCATAGATTTTGTAAGAACAAAATAATTTGCCCAGAGAATAACAAAGATAAATAATTATTTAAACAGTACTAACATCAATTATAATTGTTATTGCAAAATTTATTGATTACAAATTAGTAAAATTATGGAAAAAAATTATTATGACATTCTATTTTTATATGCCACTCAACATCACTTAATTTTTTATATTTCTGGAGGCTAGTTAATATTTATTTATGATAAAGATTTCAAGCAATTTTCCAAGATTACGATACATGTTTGTTTAAAACGTACTTACCAGCCCAATCAGGCAACTCGACAAGTTTGAGTACAGATGAGACTTCGACTAATTTTGTGAAAGTCTCTTTTTGTTGGACAGTTGCACGTAAAATAACTAACTGTTGTTCTAAACACTGCACAAACGCTTGTATGTCATCAGTGCTAGGTTGTTGAGCATTCAAGTTTTCAAATGAGGAATACCTTAGGACTACCCCCACATTTTCTAATTCACAGATATTTATCGGCACCTACAAATTACAATACACATTATTTATTTTCTCAGTTTTAGCTAACTTTTATAAGATCAGTAAACTAATAAATTTTGTAATTAGGGACATTAAAGTAAAATTAAAATTAGGAAGCAGTATGAAAAAATTAATTACTGGATAGTAATCTTGTTATACATACTTGTGGTGCATCTAATTGTAAAATTTGTCCCAACCATGAATTCAATTTATCATAGTATTGGGGCACCCGTAATAACGTATCATTCTCTTTCATTTCAGGTATGAACTGGAAGACAACACAACTCGCTGTTGTTTCAAATATAAGCTGCAATAATTATTTAAAAATAATTAATTCAACACGTACAACTTAAAATTAATTATTACTTACAGGAATGTTTACTGGTTTAGAAATTAATTCGGAAACTGTGTAAAGCCCGCTTTCTCCTCCAGGTTTCTGACTCTACAAAATATAAGATGTTAACTTTAATACAGATCAAAATAAGTGTTGAAAGCACTTTCATGAACTCACCAATAACCTAACATGCCGGTAAACATCAACGGCTGCCCACAACTTTTCGCTTGATAAGAATGCATCCCTAATGCGAGCATGCACCCCCTCTCTACCAAGTGATTGTAATGCAGTCCATAGAGGAAGGGATACAATTCTTCGGCCCTGGTGATCAGTACTCAATCCAGCTATTAATGGCAATGTGCTTTCTCTACTAGTTCCAACTTGTCGATTACGTGTTGAATTTAAATTTACTTCTTTATGGTTATCCCACAGCCTATAAAGTGTCTAGCATATGTTAAGGAAGATAGAATTATTACCCCAAAAAGATGTTGCATTAATAACTTTTTTAGATTCAGTTACTACAGCACCAGATGTATTTAATTCTTTTAATTATGTTGTCAAAACGACCTAGCAATCCAACAGCAGCAGCAAAAAGAGAAAAGTACTAGTATTAAAAGATCAGTCAGTGAAAGGTCACCCAAAGAAGACAGGTTAGAAGCACAGCTGAGAAAAATAACAAAGACTGCGGGGAAAAAAAACTAAGCAAGAAGTGGGCTGAAAAAAAGATAACGACATAAGCAATGGACACGGAAAATGTCTCATGATTTTCTGTTAAGAATTAGTTTTGCACAGTGGGGTTTGCAACAGATAGGACAAAATGGAAACTTTTTTTAACAATGTTTTATTTTCGGACGAAGCAAGTTTTCGAAAGGATGCTGTTGTTGTAAGACATAACATGCTTTATTACGATAATGTAAATCCACACTGGACCCGTGAGCGACGTTGTCAACATCGATGGAGTTTAAACGTGTGGTGTAGAATTATAGGACAGCACATTGTTGGGCCAATATTTATTAATAGACTAAATGGAGAAAATTACCTCAATTTATTAGAAAATGAAATTCAAAATCATTTAAATGAACTCCCACAAAATATCAGAAATAATTTGTGGTGGCAGCAAGATGGCGCTCCAGCACATTATGCCCTTCCAGTTAGGGAGTTTTTAAATAATCGATACGAGAACCATTGGATTGGTCGTGGAGGACCAGTTGGTTGGCCACCTAGGTCACCTGATATGACACCACTGGACTTTTTTATCTGGGGGTATGTAAAATCCCAGGTGTACATCGTTGAACCAACAACTATTGAAAATATGCAAGAGAGAATTCGTACTTGCACAAACGAAATTTCTCCGGAAATTATCCTTTGATCTATTAGCTCCATTGGACGACGTTTCAATTTATGTATTGAATAAGAAGGAAAACATTTCGAGCATTATTTGTAAATACCTAATTTTTATTTGATGTAAATTTTTAATTTTGAGTTTCAAAAAGTAGATTAAAATGTTAGTTTGCTTTTTGATAGGGAAAGAAATGAATTTTTAAGAAAAACGAAATACTATCGTAAAAAGAATGTTTTTAGGATCTCAATAATAAAAAAAATGATGGCATTCCATTTTAAAAAAAAGTTGAAAGTCGCCATTTTGAAATAATTCGTCCAATTGAAAATCTGATATCACCATCGTGTAGAGAATGTCCTGAAAGATATTACTGCCAAATATTTTGAAAGTAGTACCCATAGTGTGGCTAAAAAAAAATAAGGCGCTTACTCTGAAACAGGCTGTACAATGCAACTCATACAGTTTCCATTAAAAGAATAAGTTTTTAACTGATTTAAGAAGTTTGACATGATACTTCTCATGTGAAGCATTTTTGTTTCACACTTCTGTATCATGTGTTTGTGATTTTTCAAATCAATATACAGGGTGTTAATGAATTGTAGGGACAAACTTCTAGGGCTTAAAGTATACATGAAAACAAACATTTTTTGTTAATAATGCAAGGCCAAAACTGTTTCCTTTCAGGGATAGAGCTGCTCAAAGATTCTTTAAGAAGCGCCTAAATGTAGGCAACTCAATTTACTACCTACTATTTGTTTCCATAACGACGGAAATCAATACAGAATAAATAAAGCCCTCTTTCCCACTTTCTAGGGCTTGCAAAACACAACAAAGCAAACAACTTTTGTTAATAAATGCGTGTTCAAAAATGTTTCCTTTAGAAAATAGAGCTTCTTAAAGACTCTTTAAAGGTGGGATTTTCTATAGGCGTCTGACGTACGCGTCCGACGCATGCGTCGGACACATACATACCTGTAATAAGTAAATTAAATGTTGCAGTTTTCCTACGCATGCGTTTCGACGGATGCAATTGCGGCTGACGCTTGCGTCTGCGAACCGTCTGCTCGCGGAACAGTATAAACGCAGACGGATACGTTTAGTTAGTACTACAGGTGGTGATTTCTGTGTTTTTGAATAAAATGTCTACTCGATTTATTCCGTTTTCTCCTTCAGAGGATGAGATACTTATAGAATGTGTAGCTAAACACCCTGCTCTTTATGATAGCTGCATAAAGGATTATAAAGATCAAACTATACGCGAGAATATATGGAAAGAAATATCCGAAAAGGTGGAAAGAAATGGTAAGTAGTACTTGTAATACAATATTTAACAAGAAATAAGTATTACTAGAGTAATACAATACAAATAATTATAACTGTGTACTAGTTCTCGAAACATGTTTTTCTTGCCATTTGACGGAGCCTTGTGGACTGTTGAAGTAGTTTTTAAATTGGTCCCGTATCTCAAAGCCATCATAATTTGCAAAACCGCCTGTTCTTGCTAGCGGTATCATATTTTCTGTCGGTAACTGTATTTCAGGATCGTAGTTGTAATAAGACTGATTGTTATTTTCAAGATATCCATCACGTAACATGTTATGCAAACAGCATGCTGCGGCAATTATCAAATCAGTCGTTTCAGGCATTACTGCTATAGGTGTGTAAAATATCCTAAATACTTGTGATAGTAATGCAAAAGCATTTTCGGACACCCTTCGTGCACGGCATAATCTGTAATTAAAAATTGCCTTTGATTTATCCATGGAAGCTTGATTTTTTGTATATGGCTTCATCATGTGCCTGTCAAGTCTGAAAGCTTCGTCGCCTACAATAACATGAGGCAGTACTATGTCTGATCCAGGGAGTTTCTTATCAGATGGAAAATTGAATGTTCCAGAACGAATCCGACGTCCCATATTTGATTTTTCAAAAATGCCACTGTCACCTTCTTTACCATAAGAACCAATACATGTAGTAACAAATTTGTAATTGGCGTCAACAGTAGCTAGTAGTACAATTGAAAAATACTTTTTATAGTTGAAGAATAAAGATCCGCTTTTCTGTGGACAAAATATTCTTATATGCTTTCCGTCAATAGCACCGATGCAATTTGGAAAATTCCATTTATGGTAAAATTCATCTTCTATTTTTTCAAAGTCAGTGTCGGCTGGCCCAGGCAAGAATATAGGTAGCAATTTTTCACACAATGCTTTAAGCACTTCTCTGACAATAATACTAACATATCCAGCCGATATACGAAAAGCAAATGCCAAAGATCTGAATGTTTCTCCAGTAACCATGAACCTAAAACGAAATGTTTTTGTTAGTCCCCTGTATTTATTTTTTGTGGTTTGTTTGTAGTTGCTGAGTGTAAAAAACGATGGAGGAGCATCAGAGATACGTACATGAAGCAAAAGAAAACTATAGGTCCCACTGGTTCGGCAGCCAAATGGAAATCAAAGTGGCCGTTATTAGAACACTTGGGATTTTTAAACAAGGTTTCTTATGAGAGGAGGTGTGCGCTTTATTTTCCCATTATCCTTTACTAATATTAATTTAATACATATTTTAGCAGTCAAAGTAATGTGGGTCTGGATGAGTCGCAACGAACTACACTCGAAGACGACGAAGACCATGAACCACCGGAAATCCAATCCGAAGCTGGTCCTTCAACGCCAAGTACTTCCGATAAAAATGTTGAAGAAGTTTCTTCGGAGAATGTTAAAAAAAGAAAACGACTGCGTTCTTCAAATGGTACTCCGAAAAGAAGTAAAGATAACAGTGACAAAATATTAGAAATGCTTGAGAAAAGGTCTGCAGAGAGAGAACAACTTATGCGAAGCTTTGTAAACAGAAATTCGGATGACTCGTCAAATGCTGTATCAGTATTTTTTAAAAGCATAGCTATGACAGCAAATACTTTTAGACCTGAACTGATTGCTGAAGCAAAAGCTCGAATCTGCGGTATAGTCAGTGAACTAGAAACAAGGTCGTTGGAGGATAGACAGCCACAACCGCCCTTGCGACCACTTTCACGTCCAGAGACATCCCTCAGCGACGTAAGCGACGTAGGAAGCTATTACTCTAATTTTTCTCCTTTGGCTGACTTTGCCCCACACAATGATTCTAATTTAACACACCTGTAAATGTAATACTTTTTTTTAATAAACGTACCTTAATGTCAGATATAGTTTTTCTTCTGGTAATATAGGGCTCTTAACTCTCCTTGAAGGCACTTTTGTAATACTATCCTTGATACAGTCCAGGACGAAATTAAACTGTTGCCTATTCAATCTGAAAAATTCTCGAAATGTCTTAGCGTCATCGTTTAAATGATTCCTTATTAGTAAATTGGAATATCCCTCCTTATTTCTTCTTTATATAAATCGCTTTCGGCCTTTCTTTTCTTGTTCATTCCCAAAACTAACAGTAGGCGTTCGTCATCCTCTTCTTCTTCTAATAATAACACCGGCATCACACAATCATCCATATTTTTGAAGTCCTCCTGTTGTTGACATACACTGAACGGCAACACATGCGAACTAAAACCCAGATGTATGCGTCGTACGCTTGTTATAGGAAATCATCTTCATTTGCGTTTGGACGTAGCGTTTAGACGCATCCGTCAGACGCCTATAGGAAATCCCACCTTAAGACAGTCATAGTTACGACCGCACCGCCGGAAAAGCGAGCGCAAGGCGCGAGCGTTCCGGCAGGCACCGTCTCGGACGGATCCTGCGCCGATCTCTCTCCGGGCCTCACTGTGGGGTTCTTCCATTACAACAGTTAACCACACACCTCTAGGGTAGATGTGTCCGGACCAGAGGACCCTTCGAACGGTTGACACCGCCTTCACCGCGTTACTAGACTGGAAATTTCAGCATGAGATGGTGCTTCAGCTGTCAAGGCGACGACTCCAGCCCTGCTACCTATAAGCGCAAGCTTCAATGGGCTCGAGCTGGGGTAGGGGTCAACCAGCCCCTTCCCATCTTAAGGTCGCTACAGACACTCCGTCTTACCTTCATACTTGCCTGCACAGTTCTAAGTCTCAAGGTAAGACAATACGTGTGGATAGCAAGTCTTAAGACTTTTCGTGGGTGTACAGTTCAGTGGTGTGGCTCGAGGGAATTCAGAGTCTGCTTGAAATTTTGCGCGCGAGCCTACCGGTCTACGAGCAAGACGGAACATGTGGACGAACGAGAGTTTTCAGTTCTAGCCAAGACAGTGCGACGTTATATAGTTATATATAGTTTGGTTTTCCGTTTTTGCATTAACAATGGCAGATTTGAGGGGTTATTCTAGAGAATTTATAACTGAATTTATACCACTATACAGACAAAATACATGTTTATGGAAAATCAAGTCTGCAGAATACAGTAACCGCAATAAGAAACAAGCAGCATACGATGTATTGTGTGATAAATTAAAAGAAAAAGACCCGATGGCTACAAAGGATGCAGTTATTAAAAAAATCAATTCTTTAAGGAGCTATTTTAGGAAAGAAATGAAAAAAGTAAGTGAGTCAGTTAATAAAACGTGTTACCATATGTAAAAGCTCAAAATAGGTAGCCTCATCCATCCAAAAGTAATTGTTCCAGTCTTCGGGTTCCAACCTTATTTCATTTAACAAATTTATGTGCGAGAGTTGAGCCCTCTTTAAAAACCACGATTTTGATCTACGTTTACTTTTCTTTCTTAAAGCTAACGCTAAAGAAACCGCTATTAAAAGATCATCACTGAGATTTTTTGACATGATCACACTACCAGGGAGCCTTAAAAATGAGAAAAAGTATGAACTGAACACGCTACATGTGGATACTTTTGATCTCTAGAGACTTGCCTTACAACTAGAACTGTGCAGGCAAGTATGAAGGTAAGACGGAGCGTCTGTAGCGACCTTTAAAGGCAAGCACGCATGACTTCATGCCAAACTTCCTTAACTGTCCCCTAATTCGTAGCGTCACTGCCCCTAGCCACTGTAGCCAGCCGGTGGGCTCCCCATCCCCTCTAGGCCTTATGTTGAGCGGACTTTTCCGCTCGCGTAGATAAGTCACCGTTGCAGGCACTTTCGGGGCCCTGCTCCCACACCAGTGTTGGACACAGGGTCGCCCGTTGCCCTGTCTAGCAGGGATTGGGTAGACTTGCCGACCCCTTTTACCAGCAGGCGGTGTGTGGTATCCCGCCTACCTCAACTTGGACCTAAAAGGATATTCCTCTTACAACCTCATGTCGAGGAATTTTGAAAAAAAAAAAACGATCTAGACATTCATGCATTCAAATAACGTCAATTTTGACACAATTCGATATTTTTCTGATATTTTTTTACTTTTCTCGCATTCGTTTCTTTCTGTACCTTTTATAATTCGTTTTCTTCATTCTGTGATTTTTTTGATAATTATTTTCTTCATTTTCGTTCTGTGTTTAGTATATTTGTGTTATGGCGAATTATACTTTTGCCAAACAACATGACATAATGTTCATGTATGGCGCTGCTTGGGTTAACGCACGCGCTGCTCGCTGGTACCAAGAACATTTTCCGAATAGGAATCATCCATCGCACAAGGCCTTTAGTGAAGTTTCACGTCGGCTGCCGGAGGAAGGTACATTCGTTGTCAACAGACACAACTGTGGGGTAAACGGAAAATAAACCCACGGAAAAAAATCCAGGAAAAAAATCCAAGGAAAAAAAATCCATAGGAAAAAAAATCCAGGGAAATAAAATCCAAACTATAATTATAGTAATTTTTCACATGGTTTATAACATTACAGCTGGTTGCACAAACGCTTTATGAAGTTTGCCTTATAGTTACCTACCTTAAAAATAAAATTTTTGGGGCAAAAATATATTGTTACTTAATTATTTAAATAGAAAAAAGAAAAGTAGACAACAATACTGAAAGATAAAAAAGTTTTAGGTTATGTTAGGTTAGGTTAGGTTACGTTAATTATTAAAAATAGAAAAAAGAAAAGTAGACAACAATACGGGAAGATAAAAAAGTTTTAGGTTAGG
>JABXWE010039188.1:0-11326 GCA_014611495.1 Limonius californicus
AAAGAAGTTCGTCCAGTCTATCCCGGATTTTGACAACAAAGTCATAGACGTCTTTTCCAGCATGAAAAATAGGAGAATGGATTTTATCATAGATTAAGGTTTCCTTAATCTATGATTTTATGTACAAAAAATAAGTAAGTTTTTTCTTGTGCCCACCCTCTTTCTTAACTCACGAGCCGCCACTGATTATTACACACATCGGTAGTGACACGGGATTTGTTAATGGCGGTCTGTGGGTTTTTGAATCCAAAACAACGGGAGATTACCGCGAAGAGATGAACTCAGAAAAGTTTGAGGAGTGGTTTTCAAAATTTCTTTTGCTACTTGGGGATAACTGTGTCATAGTGCTTGATAATGCTTCGTACCACTCTCGAGGGCACGAGAAAACTTCCAACAACATCCTGGACAAAGCCTTCAATTAAGCAGTGGTTGTCTTCCAAAAGTATTGCTTTTGAATACAATACGTTGAAAAGTGAGCTGTTCCACATAGTAAAACAACACAAGCCTAATTATAATTGCTATGTTGTCGGCGAAATGGCGAAAGCACAAAATAAAACGGTGTTTAGACTTCCGCCGTTCCATAGTGAGCTCAACCCAACAGAATTAATTTAGAGTCAAGTCAAAGGTCACGTGGCGGCAACAAATACCACCTTCAAATTTCCAGATGTCAGAAACCTTCTTCTGGAAGGTATTAATCAAATTAGTGCTGAGAAGTGGTTAAACTGTGTGCAACACGCAATTAATTGAAAAAAATATGTGGGAACTGGATAATATTATTGAAGCGGCCGTGGAACCTATCATTATAAACATAAATGTTGAGTCTAGTGGTAGTTCTGAACTTTCTTTTTTTTTTACGAGAGTATTTTTGTGTAGTTAGTTGATCTGCACACAATTTTCAGTAATGTAAGTATATTTATTTTCTAGCACTAGTTTGTATCCGCACAAGTCGCGTTCGTGCGAAAAAGCTTCCGCCGAATTCACGTGCATGTGTTTATGTCTCCTGACTAGACTCTCTGAATATAGTATAGAGCGGAAGGTTGGGAGTCAAAATCCTCGACTCGATGCCTAGTGGACAGCCTACCCAGCCGCTTTAAATAATTGGGTACCTGCATTCGAATGAACAAAGGACGTTTGTGTACCGCGTGGTGCCCTCCACCACACGGCAACCGTGTACGAGAGCAAGGATAGGGAAACTCTGACATTCCACCTTGCAGACCACACTCCTTTATGGGGGGTACAGCCTCACCATTATTATCATTATTAAAAGACACGGAAAGCGAAAGTTCTGATCAATGGTAACAGCAGAAGTGTGTGACGCAAGTAACAAACGCGTTAAAAAACGGAAGCGCCTGATAGCAGGGCGGTGTTGTCAGACTGCGGACATGGAAGATAATTTAGGGCGTCGCAAAAGTGTAGCAGATTCAAAAGATGAGATTTAGATGTTCCAAGTAAGCAGCAAAGAAGAAAGAAAAGAGAGAAAAACAATCAGCCCTATATAAGAGTATACAAAAACAAGAATTGCATCGGGCCAGCTCAGAGAAGTAAAACAACAAGGAGAACACCGGCTAAAAACATCTAGGAAAGAGGATATAAAGGAAGTCCAACAAAAAAAAAATTGAAGTAGAAAACATGAACCAAGGAAAGATATACAAGTTATAGTTATGCAGTGATATAAGGAAATGAGAGGAGTAAAGGGTCAAATAAAAAAAGATCAAAACTGTCATTCGAGCAAACAATGATGTAAGAAAGAAATATGGAAAAGAATTGAGGAAAATTAAAGAAAAAATAATAAAAAATGAAGTAGAATAGGAAAACCAAAACACTTTCTAAACCAACACATCGAAAATTTAAAGATAATAGAAAGCCAAGAAGGAGGATCAACATAGTAACCAAGGGTTGGCAACTAGAAAGCGATAACGTAAAAAAAACAATAGAAAGAGAACTAGGAGTCAAGTGATCGTAGATTGTAGAAGATGCCAAAAAAATTGGTAGTTTTGAAGCTAAAGTACAAACTCTTAGATATAAAAATGGATCCGTCAACAGCAATTGAACTTTAGAAGAGTAAAATACAAGCAGAATCCCGAAAAACAGTTACGGGAACAAAAACTGAAAACTGGAAACCAAAAACTAGAAAGCAATGGAATAAAATACGAGTAGAGCAGAAAAGACGGAAAGCTAAACAAAATAGTATCACAAAATTAAGAGAAAAGACTAGGTACTGATAATACGACGACTAATAAGAGACTACACCTCCTACAATAATGGTAGAGCTGATAAAATGTTAGAAATGGGATTTGTAGTAAGGGAAAAGCTGAAAAGGGCGGTTAGTAGATTTACGCCTATATCAGAACGATTGTGCGGTGTAGCTCT
Source organism: Limonius californicus (assembly GCA_014611495.1). Taxonomy (NCBI): domain Eukaryota; kingdom Metazoa; phylum Arthropoda; class Insecta; order Coleoptera; family Elateridae; genus Limonius; species Limonius californicus. The sequence goes on from JABXWE010039188.1 coordinate 2,371, forward strand.
TTGCCCGGCAGCCTAGCACGGCTGATGGCATCGGACCGCGTTCCGCAAAGAAAGTTTCAAAGTCGCTACAAATAGGCTTATTAAGTTTATTTGGTGAATATGCATGGTTCATACCCGCCCTTAGTTCGCACTTTTGAAAACAAAACAAGGAAAAACAAGTTGTTTGGATCAGATTATGTGTTAGGCGGTTTACATCATCGGGTAAATTCTACTAGAATTCCGCGTGAACGGTGCCAGCGGCAAGCACACTTCCCGACGCGGTACCTGCGTGGAACTAAAAATAGATTGCACTACAGTCCACCCCAAAAGTTCCGGTGCATATTTCAAATAGACTAAAAAACAAAACAATTGTGGGGGCAATCCATAGAGTGCAAGTGCGCGTATATCCACCGGAGAACGGAAGAGAGACGACCACTGTCGCCTCTACCGGGTGTTCCATCAGGAGGGGACGGACCAGCGCTCGACACCGACCAAAATAACACCGAGGGCGCATTAAAAGCTAAGTGTCTCAGGCCTACGTAGGCCTGGTAGTCTGTAGCAGTAGTTGGTAGCACTGGTATTCTAATAGAAAACGAGAAAAGGGAGGGACGCGCTTTGCAACTGTAATCTCCTCTAATCCAGACTCCCTTCATCGAAATTAGTCGACTTTACTTAACTAATTATTTGCTAAGCTGCTTACTAACTTAGTAATGTTGTGGTTTCATAGAGCTTCGTCGCCTTTACTTAACTAATTCCTTGATTAATTGATTAATTACTTAGCAATGTTTTCATTGGTCATGCATGTAAGCGTGCTGCTACGATTTGTATTGGATGTTCCTGTGATGGGGGTCGGTTATGTACTTGCTGTGTTGGGCGGCTCGCTGCATCACGAGATGGACGCTGGGCGCCTATTCTGGGAGGACCGGCCGTCCGTCTTATACAGCTGGAGTGTGCCATGCGGGCGGAGGACATGCAGATTGGAGGATCGTGCTGCGCATGGAGTGCATCATTGGAGGGGGGGATGTGCATGTCGCCGGCATACCCGGGGAGACACGGGAGGGCTGGGCGCGAGGAAAGTGGGATGGGGAAGGTCCGAGGAGAGGTGGGAGGAGTGCGCGCGCAGGCCGAGGAGTCCGCTCAGCAGTCGACTGGGGGAGGAGGGTGCGGGGCATGGGAGAGGGAGAGAAGCAGGTGTCGGCGGGAGAGAGGACGCTGGATGTCTGGCGATCGGCGGCGGAGGCGAGGGTTGGGGATGCGAAGGAGGTGTATTAGGCTCAAACGCATAATGGCACAACGGTTTCGGCTACGTACTCAACACCCATTGATGCGTAGTTTACTAACTACCCGGTGTTGCAGCAGCGGTGTCTTGCGGTACATGCATTGCAGACATGCTAACGTTCTGCAATGCCCACCCGATCCCACCCTATCCCGTAACTTCCTACCCACCTACTGGCATGGGGTGGGCCTGGCGTATCCAGGATCGACCTTCGACTCAACTCCATGTCAGATGATGATGAGATATCAGAACGATTGTGCGGTGTAAGAATCAATGGTAAAAAAAAGGAGTGTGAACCTAATAAACGTAGATGCGCCTACATAAGAAAAGGAAGCATATTATAAGTTAATAGCTACCGAGTTACGAAAAACGCCAATTTATGATGTCAAGATAATCTTGGACGACTACAATGCAAAAATTGTACAAGAGGAAATAAATCTACCAACAACTGGAAAACATAGTAAGCTCAAAGAAACTAACGATAATGGAAGAAAACAGTTGATAAAGTTTACCACAGAAAAGCGTTACCTAGCAACAGTTGATAAACACTGCGCTATGTGTTAAAATGTGCAGTGTTAAAACTAAAATAGAACAGGGTCCTGCAAAATGGGTAGCTAACTAATGTCTTTTATATACATAAAAATATATTAAAATAAATATTTATTGACTTTTTGTGACCATGTTGGTAATAGAAGCTGTTGTGGGAAAACTGATCTCTCACCGGAAAAGACATCAATATGTTTGGGGATATAAAAAATGACTGGTTATAATTTACCTGTTGGGATGTTCTTGAGTCGTAGGTGGTTGAGGAACTTGTCCCGGGGCTGGCACTGGGGTTATGGTAGCGGCGATCAATGGCGTAACCAACTTCGTTATGGAGATCTCATTTCGCCCACGTGGAGGTTGCATGTTATTTAAATTGTACTCGCTAACAATTGTCACCTCATTAGAGTCATTGTTCAGAATGGACGAGATCGTTGGGGCCATTCCACTAGTTGGAGGGTGTTGTACTTGTTGTGATCCGGCATTTTTCATTAATGAAAACTCTATGACGTTAAGCATCAAATCTTTAACAGTGAGTGGTGAAGTGTTTTGCCTTGGCTGCCCGTCGTTATTAACAACGGTAATGGTTGCAGAGCTTTGGTAGTGGTCTGGTGTTTGCCCTTCATCAGCGGTTTCGGTTGCCGAGGAATCATAGTCTTCTTTCTTGATAGGCATCTGTATATTTTGCTCCTGTATAACTGGGGGGCTCTCGGCGCTCGCTGTATCCGACGAATGGCGTTCCCGGATGGGTTCCTCGCAGCTGCTGGTGCTGCTGCCGCTCTCCTCTTCGTCTGTTAGCGCTGGTTTTCGATCTCCTAAACACATCTCTAGGTTGAGACGCTTCCGGTTCGCCGCGTAAAAGCTTCTGACCTGCTGACCAGGCTTGCCGAGCCGCTCTCCCACTAACTGCCAGTTTGCACCAAGTTCGGTCAGAAGATTCCTCAGCTGACTCACCTCGTCTTCGGGCCACTCTTCGACTGGTCCTAGACGCCGCTGAAACCGGCTGAAGCATGCGGAACAGCACTTTGTCACACCGCTAGGCACATGGAACTCGGCAAAAATGGGATCGCGCACATCCGAAGGGAGTTCCAAGAGGCGTTGCGGAAATGACCTTAGACGTTTTATCCGTCCGCGAGAATTCGGACAAGTTGGCAACGGACAATGAGTATACCGCGACCGGACGCACTTACACCGACAAGTGTTGCAGACGCGACCATTTGGAGGCACTTGCTCTTCTCGAAGACCATACTGAGACGCGTGGCTCGGTATGAGCGGCCTGGATTGTAGCTGAGGACCCAACTGGGAACCACACACGATGCACTGTCCTTGAATCGACTTATCTGAAACAATTTGAACGTCAATACCTGTTTCAATCAAAGGACCACAACTTATGAATAACAGAAGGAAGATGATCATGCATCCATGCAGATTATTAAACTAGCTGCACCCTTGGATTACGCTTACGCTTTGTTTTGTGTTTTTTTTTTTTTTAATAATAATTAATAACTTAGATGTAAGGTCACGAGAGAATATTTTGTTATGAAGATAAACCGCAACGACCTGTATATTATTGCATTTTGCCTGCGTTTGCCTTTCTTTGATGGAACAGTATTCCACTCTTCTGAAGTTCTTCTTTCTTATAAAGCGGTGTGTATATCTATTCTACTTCTTTGATTGCGGTTTCCATTTTTTATTTTGATGGAACACCCTATATACAGTGATGTTTTAGAATTGCCTGTTGTGCTAGTGTATTTTTGCGGGATAAGCAAATCTCCATTTAGGTGTCGGAAAGCGAATTTTATATCAAATAAACCACCTTTTAAAAGACCGTTACAGTCGATCGTTCTTTATTTATTTGGTAATTTGAATAATTGTACGATGACATAAACAAGTGACATACATGCTTTTGCGACAAGAGGCAAAAATGATGAAACCGCCCTGGATTCGAAACGATACTATCTTATGATGCACTTTCTGGCTAGTAATTTCAACGTTATTAAATTTTGCGCGCGGAAGGTCGGTAGTTCAAATATCAGACTCGAAGCCTGAGGGACGGCCTGTTCAGTCGCTTTAAATAATTTGATGCCCGCGTTCGAATGAACAAGGGGTAATAATGCAGTTGTCAACTGCGCGATACTGACCCCGTGTCACGCGACAACCGGGTGCGAGTGCAAGGATATGGGTGCTCTCACCTTCCGCCTTGCAGGCAAAACTCCTTCATAGGGGCAGTGGCTCATCATCATTATTATTTATAAATTTAGTTATAACAATGAAATTGTTGGGTTCAATAAGGTTAGCCATTATTTTTATCAATTTCACCATGATAACTTTTTAACAACAAAGGGATGAGCTGCGTTCGGTTGTAAATGATGTCTGTTGTAGATTTTACAGCATTCAAACTTACTTCTACAAAACGCTAACGTTAAACCAATGGTAAATTAAGATAAAAGTTGCAAAAGGTACACAAACAATTTAGTGATGGTGACACTAAAACCCTATGAGCATTAGTGAATTCAAAGTTTAATTACTGTATTCTAGAATATGCATTGAACCAGCAGAGCTTTAAAGTAAGTTCACAAAATGCTGTAAATGTTTTTCTGTTTTCGTTTTTCATTTGTATAAGACTACTTGTAAACATTTCAGCAAGCTTTGGAGATAAGGCCAGCATGAAATAAAAACCAAATAGAAAATTAATCGGGCGCAAATAAAACGATCAAAACTACCATCCCCTTTAGATTTCAAAGCGAATTCTGGCAGTTGTTGAAACAGTGATAACTGATAAAATATTCTCAAAGAATAAAGCGAGCGTGTGTGTGTTTCATCTCTGGAAAGCGGATAATAAATATTTTATTTAATCACCAGAAGTGCCCTCTTACCAAATATTCATCTAAACCTTTTTAATTATTCATTCTCGAATTAAAACGAATAAATATTTAATCTTAATTACAATACCGTTTCTTGCACTGTTATTTAATGAAGCCTTTATTGTATTGTATTTTTTAGTGCTGTCGAGATCGCTTTATTTTACTAGCGGCGATCGGTGTTTAGAATTTTCAAAGTAATTATCGCCGATTTGAAAATGTACGATTTCCTCGGCCAATGTGGGGATTAAAATTAGTATGTACATCGTTTTTGCAGAGAAGTACGACAATCAGCAATTTATTCGCAAATAAATGCATAGCCAATGCGCACATTAATTAGCTGAAAACGCCAACGACCAGAAATTAAATTAAACATTCGCATACACAGGGAGAGAAATATTCAAATAAAGGTTATGGGCATTGTAATGAAGGCTCAGCAGTCTTTTATTTACCTTCATGTGTATCCTCGATTAAAAAGATACGCCAAATAGAGAAATGATGCTCATCCGGTTCTCTCTCTATCATGTCTGAATTAATTTACTGAACACCATAAAATATTTACAAAGTTACTATTCATTGCATGTTTTCGTTGTTTTCGTCAAATAAAAATTGGTAAATTTTAACCTAAAATAGTTTTTCTATAAACATTCTTTTTTCTCGTTTAAAAAATGTCTTTCTAGTTAGAGTAACGTGATGGTAAAAATAGAAGTGCCGGAACTGGTCGGAAATAAAAGCAAACTTCAATCGAAGATCGGCAATTTCAATATCAGTTGTTAATAAAGCAGCATTAGCTGTTAGCGACTCCCTCCGTGTCTCCGGGGTTTTTAACCAAACAATGTGGGCTTGTTAAACATGGATGGTGACGTCTAATCAAAAGATTTTCCGGTTGAATTTAGACATTGTTATAAATTTCCTTTGGGACCTCTCAGCGCGGATTGTTCTGTACTTGCCAGAGAATATGTACACTTCGACAAAAACTCTCAAAAGTAAATATACGTGCTAGTTTAATGACGGCAGTGGTCTAAGAAACAAAAGATAAAAACCCATACGCATGTTTTTGTTTTGGTACACACTAATTTTCGCCTAGGTGAAAAATTTCTTTGCAAAAATGTTATTCTTTTAGTTTATACTTAGTAGAGCACAGAATCTATTAGCAATTAAAATATTAAAAGACTACACAGAAAAGGGTGGGGGAGACCGAAACATCTGAAAATGGAACAGATCAATAGGGAAAACGGGGGAATAGTACACAGAATATAAACGAAAGGGGGTGAAAAGAGGTAAAAGCAAGTAATCAGAAAGAAAAACTAAAAAATAATTGTGGAAGACTATTTTATATTAACATACAATACAGATCTTAGTAGGATAAGTAGCGCGATTGAAGTGGGGGAAGACGTAGCAACGACGTAGGGATTGTCGAAGAAACAAAAGAGAACACAACTACTAATTATCAAATGATTTTACTACAGAGTGGTAATAGAACGTTGGGATCTCAGACAATAAAGAAATACAACATTGGTTAAATATCCTCTGTAATTATTTATAAAAAGATAACGCTAAAATGAAAAAAAAATTGGTACTAGTAGAACAGATACACAAAGTATATAGGGTGTCTCATAAGCTGACTGTGAGATAAAACGCCTAGTAGCATTGTTCAGCAGTGCATACTGAACACAAAACGGCCAAAATATTTATTTTTCGCTGGCTAGTTTCTTCATACGAGCTTTTTGAAGTTTGAAATTTGAATGCTGCATATCTTTAACAACGAAGCTAAACTAATAGATATTATCAATGAAAGGAGAATAAACTTAACTTGCCAACAATAAAAATGACTTCTGTACAAATTCAAATTGCAAATTTTTGATACTAAGATTTTGTTGAACACACGAGATTTATATATGCCATAAAGTCAAATCTAGGCAAGGCTGATAGTAATTTCTATTTAATTTGATACTGCTGTTCCGAATTTTACAGTTGTCAAACACATTTTCCTGTTCCTTTTAGTAAAATCCGTTTCACTTGCACTAGTGGAGTGCACATTTGCTGGGTAAACTCACATGATTTGAATTCTTGGAGAGGTTGGTGCTAATTGTAATGCAGCGGTAAGCTTATATGCTCAACGCTATCCAAACCACACAGTTATTAATCGCACTGATTAACGATTACGAGAAAGAGGAAGTGTTGGTCTAAAAAGAGGTCGTGGTGGTCGTCCATTTATAGCAAGATAGCCCAATAATCAAGTAAATGTGTTAAATTTAATTGAATGGTTGCCGACACACGAAAACGACGTATATCCTTTTCGGAAATCGAAAGTGCAACAGTTATTACTACAGGATGATAATGCACGAGTTAGGTACTGTGAATGGCTATTAAATCAGCAGCGGGAAAATCCTAATTTTATTGGTAATAGTTTGTGGACAGATGAGCCAACATATACGTAGGATGGGGTTTACAATATTTATAATAATCATGTGTACACAGATGAGAACCTTCATGCGATTTCATGTTCGAAGTCCTCAATATCGATACGGTGTGTCCTCAATATCGATACGGTGTTAAATGTTTGCGCAGGTATGGAAAATAATTATTTTATTGGTCCTTTTATTCTGCCAAAACGTGTTAATACTGAAAATGTCCTACATTTTCTAAACGAAAAATTTCAAATACTGATATTTAGACAAAATATGTACCTAGTACCAACAAGATGGTGCTCCAGCCAGCTCATTATTGATTTATGGTTCGAGATTGATTTCAAAATCATTTCCCAAATCGGTGGATTGGTCGTGGGGGGGGGGGGGGGGGGGGGGGCTAATAGCTGGCCGCCAAAGTCACTGATCCACGCTCGTGAATTATTATTGTGGGGTTAATCTGAAAGGATTTGGTATATCTGAAAATAGTAAAACAATGTGGACGATTTTAATAAAATCGTATCAATGGGGTTAATTGAAGGATCTGGTAATATCTGAATACAGTAAACAATGTGGGCGATTTAATACAAGTCGTCATCAATGGGGTTATCTGAAGGATTTGTATATCTGAAATCCAAGTAAACATGTGGACGATTTACATAAATCGTATGCAATGGGGTTAATTGAAGGATTTGGTATATCTGAATCGTAACAATGTGGACGATTTAATAAATCGTATCAGTGGGGTTATCTGAAGGATTTGGTATATCTGAAATCAGTAAACAACGTGGACGATTTAATAAATCGTATCAATGGGGTTATCTGAAGGATTTCGTTTATCTGAAATCAGTAAACAACGAGGACGATTTAATAAATCGTATCAATGGGGTTATCTGAAGGATTTCGTTTATCTGAAATCAGTAAACAATGTGGACGATTTAATAAATTGTATCAATGGGGCTATCTGATGGATTTGGTATATCTGAAATCAGTAAACAACGTGGACGATTTAATAAATCGTATCAATGGGGTTATCTGAAGGATTTGGTATATCTGAAATTAGTAAACAATGTGGACGATTTAATAAATTGTATCAATGGGGCTATCTGATGGATTTGGTATATCTGAAATCAGTAAACAACGTGGACGATTTAATAAATCGTATCAATGGGGTTATCTGAAGGATTTGGTATATCTGAAATTAGCAAACAATGTGGACGATTTAATAAATTGTATCAATGGGGCTATCTGATGGATTTGGTATATCTGAAATCAGTAAACAACGTGGACGATTTAATAAATCGTATCAATGGGGTTATCTGAAGGATTTGGTATATCTGAAATCAGTAAACAATGTGGACGATATAATAAATCGTAACAATGGGGTTATCTGAAGGATTTGGTATATCTGAAATCAGCAAACAATGTGGACGATTTAATAAATTGTATCAATGGGGTTATCTGAAGGATTTGGTATATCTGAAATCAGTAAACAATGTGGACGATTTAATAAATCGTATCAATGGGGTTAATTGAAGGATTTGGTATATCTGAAATCAGTAAACAATTTGGACGATTTAATAAATCGTATCAATGGGGTTAATTGAAGGATTTGGTATATCTGAAATCAGTAAACAATGTGGACGATTTAATAAATCGTATCAATGGGGTTATCTGAAGGATTTGGTATATCTGAAATCAGTAAACAACGTGGACGATTTAATAAATCGTATCAATGGGGTTATCTGAAGGATTTCGTTTATCTGAAATCAGTAAACAACGTGGACGATTTAATAAATCGTATCAATGGGGTTATCTGAAGGATTTCGTTTATCTGAAATCAGTAAACAATGTGGACGATTTAATAAATTGTATCAATGGGGCTATCT
>JABXWE010039189.1:0-14885 GCA_014611495.1 Limonius californicus
ATATATATATATATAAGAAAAATCCAACAAGTATAAAGATTTAAACAAAGGTATCCAATATATAAGTGATACCTCTGGTGTAATAATTCGAACAAAAATGAACACAAACACTATACTGGGTACATCACAAACAAAAATAAATAAATTAGAGTAGGCTGTAACTGTCATTATTTAAAGTTGGCATTAGCGATGGCCGATAAAAAGCGTTCTTTATTACAGACAGTTAGGCCTATACGCAAGAAATTATTCAATGCTTCTGAGAATTACTATCAATTTTTGAAAGAATGTAATACAGCCATATAAACACAAAAGCAAACCAGGGCCTACACTAATCATCGAATTTTGTATAGACCAATATTGACGTAAAGTCACAATTGTCAAACTGAATCTAGCGGTACGTAGGAATTCAGCAATGTCATTAACTTTATGGTATTTAACACCGCCTACTTTAATTATCACAGGGTAAACAAAAATAATAAAAATAAAAAATCAAGAAGGCGCTATAATATCAAATAGAAGAGATATAGTACAAGCAATAGAAAGCTTTTACACAAAGCTATCTTCGTATGACATACCGATACATGGCTTGGTTAATAAAACCATTTTGAACGTGGGTTCCGAAGAAATACCCGATATTACCGGATTTGAGGTTAAGCAAACCTTCAAGCAACTGAAAAATAAAAAAGTGCCAGGGGAAGACCGTATAACTGTTGAAAGGTTGAAAATGGAGGGTGAAGTAGTAGAAGAGATAGTCACGATACTTTTAAACAAATGCCTGATGGAGAGGAAGATACCAAAGGCGTGGAAAAATGCTGAAGTAATTCTTCTTTTCAAAAAAGGGGACACAGCAAACATTGAAAACTACCGCCCCATAAGTTTACTTTCGTCTACATACAAACTACTTACTAAAATTATCACTAATCGCCTGACTCAAAAATTAAACTTACACCAACCAGTAGAACAGGCAGGTTTTAGAAAGGGGTTCAATACCATAGGTAACATCCAAACCATCAGAACACTAATTGAGAAGGCAACTGAATACAATACTCCCATTCATTTGACGATTGTGGACTATCGAAAGGTGTTTGACTCCATCGAAATCCATGCCGTCCTCAAATCACTGTATAACGCGAGAGTTGACTCCTGATACTCGCAGCTAATTAAATACATTTATGAAGAGGCTAGATTTCATGTAAAGATAGATGAAGACCTTCAAACTAACAAAATAAAGGTTGAAAAAGGAGTTCGCCAGGAAGACACAATGTCTCCAAAACTATTCACGCTGGTAATGGAGGATGTGTTCAAGCAAGTGAATTGGGAAGATAAAGGTATTAACATTGACGGATGTCTTCTAAACCACCTGAGATTTGTGGACGGTATTGTACTAATTTCTAGCAATGCCGAAGAACTGGAAACCATGCGCATACAATTAAATGAGGCATCCAAGAACGTAGGACTAGAGATAAATATAAACAAAACCAAAATAATGACAAACAGCGTCATTTTTATTAACAATCAATCTGTGGAGAGAATAGACGAATATATTTGTCTAGGCCACTCAATTAGGATTCGAAAAGAAAACCAAACGTCTGAAATAAGGAGAAGAATAAGAGCCACTTGGACAGCCTTTGGAAAAGTACAGCATGTACTCAAAAACACCGACATCCCCATCAACCTGAAAAGAAAGGTGTATAAAACCTGCATATTGCCTGTGGCAACCTATGGTTTGGAGACAGTGACATTAACACAGAAGAGTGCCGAAAAATAAGAGTTTGTCAAAGAGTGATGGAGTGTATAATGTTGGGAGTAAGTCTTAGAGATAGACTGCTGAGGAATGAGGAGATTACGCGTAAAACAAGAGTCCCCGATGTAATACAGATAATAGCCCAAGCAAAGTGGGCTGGACTTCAAAACTCTTAAGATGGAGGCCACGTCTAACAAAAAGATATGTAGGAAGACCGCCAAAAAGTTGGAGTGAGGATATTCCAGAGTTTGCAGGAAGAGATTGGATTCAAAAGGCTCAAGACAGAAATTCATGGAAACAAATGAGAGAAGCCTACAGATTGAATGATTTAACCTTGCTGGTGGGAGCTGCGCGGCGCGAGAAAGAGTGGGCACTAGGAGGAACAGAGACGAATACAAACTCCCCCACCAATTTCGTGGTAGTGGTGGTAGTGCGCAATGTTCACTCACAAGCAAGCTTATATCAGTGAAGCTGTACGACCAGCAGTTTACTGAAACGGGTTGAATGGATGGATGGACTTTAATTTATTATACATGGCACGTGCCATAGTTTAAAGGTGGTCTCGATGTTCTAGTAGTAGTTAGCACATACGCCTACAGATTCAAGGGCCGCAAGTTAGATCCTGGAGATCGGTGAGATTTTTCTAGCGAAGAAAAATCTTAGTGATCCTTCTGTCGGATAAGAAGTAAAGCCGTAGGTCCCGTGCCACTGCGATGTGTAACATATTAAAAATTGCTACTGGGGTTGAAACTACCTCAGATAGGGAAAATTTATAGTTAGAGTGTATAATGAACCAAGAGCTTCAGTGCATAGAGATGCTTGGAAAACTGCCACCTAGATCTCCCTCAATAAAAATGCAATGCGATATATAGTTTAAACAGATACAATTACAACAATGCATATCAAGTATCACCTAAGAGTCACTTTCAAAAGATCTCTCTGATTTATAAGTATATAAAGCTACTCAAAAGTATCCTCTCTACGATCTACCAAAGTTTGTTGCTTGGGTATGAACCACCATATGGTATGTTTAGAACTGAACTTTTCATTTACAATACCGCAATTAATTAACTCTATGAGTTACAGCAAAAAATCTTAAAGATTATGAGCATATTTGTGGATACATGTAGAAATAATGATGTGTACAGGCATGAGAGAAACTAAGCTGGAACTCTTGGGAACTTCGTTCCGGTAAAATATTTGAAAACGAAATTCGGGTCCGGTTTAAAATCACCAGGCGACGAAGAAAACAAAATATTTGTTTCATAAACAATTTACAACAAAAAAAATAAACCAAAATGAACACAACATGATTTCTAGTTGAAATCTGAGCTCTTTACATACTCGTCCGACAATGGATAGCGGACAGCGGAAGGTAGAAGCACGGTCAACGCTCGTCCGTTGCACACGACACGAACGTGTACGTCACAAGCTTGTGGTGTTTAGGCATTTTTAAAGCGCTCAGCCAATGCGTTCCGGCAAGACATTTTTTCTACTTTTACCCACGCGTACATGGTGTTCGTTAACATACTCTGCGTTATTAAACAACTTAGTATGTGTAGGGTTCGCACAGTTAGTTAAGTATAAGAATTTGTGTTAACATCTATCTACAGGTCCGAGGGATTAAAAAGCCTGGCACTTCAACACTTTTCGTTAGTCGACAGGCAAGTACCTTGGGATGCACTGTAAGTCTTTCAAGATTGCGTATCATATATGGTAAAAACACTAAATTCTTGAGAAAAAATTATCTAGCAGAATGTTAACCGCGATTGGTAATATTTACAAGTCTAATTCAATGAATTTAAAATACTGCCTGGATATTGATGACCAAACTTGGCATATACTGGTTAACAGTGAAAAAAAAGATTAGTTAATTTCTGTAAGTTGAAATTTGAATAGTTTCTTAAGAAAAACAATGATTGTCGATAAGATTCCAAGGTTTCAATCTTCTGTTTTGTAATCCACCAGTAATGATCGTCATAAACGAGTGCAAGTTTGACTAAATCTAATTAAACAAAGTTAATATTTTCAAGTATCTTTAGAAGATATATACCTAATGTATAATGTCATTACAATCATAGGCTAATAAATATTTATTAGCCTATGTTACAATGTAGAATATTATTTAGATATACAGGAACGGAAAACCCAAGTGAGGTAAACACGTCACCGATTTCTTATAATTATATCTTAAAAATAGTTGAACAACTCACCAATTTCGTAACTACAACCAATCACTAATAATCGATTTACCTGAAAACAAAAAGATATATTAGAACCGTAAAACATAGAAATTAGAAACGCTACAAATTTGTTTAATCATCAATTACACTTATTAACGCACATTACTAGTAAAATATCGATTAAGTGTCTAATCTGTCCACTTCATCTGAATCCTTTCACTACTAACCTGCGGGTGGCGAGCGAAAAATCAATAAGATATCAAGCAATTAAATCAAAAACAACACGAGCGGATCTTCACTTGCGTTTGCTTTATCTATTTAATGAGTTAACGCGGCCGAAAGGCAATACATAGATTATTAATTGACTTGTTGGGTTCACGTCCAGATAATACTCCTTGAAATTAAGTTTCGCTCCCAGAATAACAATAAAATAATTAAGCAGTGCGCTACAAGCATAAGGAGGAGCCGAAAAATGTATAAATGTCAAGGAAGCTTCTTTTCATATCCTTATGTTACACTTATGTATGACGCACTTTTAGGAAACATACTTCCCTGAAAAGACCATTAAATCGGTTGAATAAACCTACGGAAAAAACTACCGTTTCCACTACAATAAGGATATCTACAGTATGAAAAACTAAGCTCGTGACTTAAAATGAGCAGTTAATATCCAGAGATATCAACTTTCTTTGTACAATAATTGCCGCACATACGTTCTTAACATTAACGTTATCATGAAATCAAGTTCTATCATTAAATTCAAGTATCACGTAGTAAATTCAAAGTGTGATTGCTTTTCCGCAATAGTTTATTGCTGTTTGATTTGTTGCATGCAGACTTCCTCATTGAATAAACAATTTCACCACTTGAAAAAAGTTCGTTATCATTGTGAAGAACCAAATAAAGCTTAATAGCGGTGTGCGCAATTAAAATAATTAGTTTCATAATAATGACCAATGGCTGGTACTATAGTAGATAAATATAATTTATTTATTAAAAATAAATAATTTAAAATTCAACAATGAGTTTTAACGTGAAGCAGTTTCTGTAATATTATTTTGAAAGTATAATTAGTTTTATTTTTAATTTGACTCTTACGTATACTATTTTGTGCATAAAAATAACAAAACTCATATTTATGTTACAATTTAAATTTCATCGTTTGATATCTGAACTGTTTTATTTGATTTTAGGCTGTTATGCTTATTTACTTGATATTTACCAAAACTTTCGTGAATACCTGCAAAAATACAGCAAACTCAATAAACAAAAATGAGAATATACGTAAAACATACACGAGTGAATTTTGAAACATTTGGCGAGAAAATATATACATCGTTTATATCTTTACAAGAGGCGCAATTGAGTTCAAACAAGAATGTGACACAGAATGAACACTAGCGGCTATTTAGTCGGATGCCGTCTTATTTGAAGGGTGCGAAGTCTGCAGTCAGGTAAAATAACCGGTTGAACTAAGATAAGCGGCCACGTGCTCAAGAAACCAGTTACCAAAAACAAGTGTCGAATTAAACGTAGCTACAAAAGTACAATAAAATTAAACCTCTTTGTAGTTAACTAAAAATCGACATTTATTTACCAATATTTTACATGTTTAAAATCAATAAGCTTAATATAAATCAAAGACAAGACAGCTTGAAAATGCAGTGTTGATTATGTATTTGAAATAATTTGGACACAAAGGTGAATCAGGTACAAAGTTTAAAATAGGTTAAACACAAACCGGAGTGACTATACAAACTAAGGAGCTAGAAAGAGAGCAATACAACTACACAAGTGTTGTAGTGGTTCGTACTGCAAAGGGCCACCCGTCAAATAAGACGACACCCGACTATACAAATTTGTGACGCCAACCCGGGATGCAAATGGTGCCCCGGGTCACCAACCAAGGGACCTCGATGGGGCAGTGCAAATACGCGCTGCTACTCGAGGTCACAATGAAATGCGGCTCAATTGGCTGCGGGGCCAAACTCCGACTGAGGCGACGATCGTATTTCACTTAGCTAAGTTTAGGGTGCATGTTACTCTACTGTATGATGTGTATTTTCAGCGGTTGAATTTGTTTTCTAGTTTGTGTAATTTTTCATCCACATAGCCATGGTCGATCTTTACAAGATAATATGATGCTAAGTCCTATTGCTTAAAGCAGTTAAAATTTAATTAAGTGCCCTGCAGTTTTAAACCTACAAAAAGAAAACAAGCCCATTAAACGTAAATTGAGAAAAAAATCACAGGCGCTAAATTACAGCAGCAAAATAAAGGCATTTAAAAATTAACTTCGCGGTTATACAACGGAACGTTGAATCTTTTCGGTAATATAACCTTTATTACTAGCAGAAAATCCCAAAGAAAAAGAGCAAAAGGTTAATTAATTATCCTTTAATAACAATTATAATAAGAACATTAAAATGTTTAACATTACATAGAGCTGCAAGTTTTAATAACCTTACTAAATTCTTATGAGACGCCACTGGCTACACCTACCTCTAATGCTATTCTTAATTAGATTGTTTAAAGGAAATTCGATCGATAATCAAAAATACGAATTGAAGTAAATTTTGACAAAACTACAAAATTACTAAGTGACGAGGAGGCTGGTAGCACAACCATTATCGATGTCCCTAAGTAGCTTCACCAGAGTGCGTACATGCAGCATTTACTCTGTATAACACCCTGGTGCCAGATGCCATCTTACGATATATGAAATCATCCGATTCCAATTATTTGAATGGAAATTTATAACAAAACAGCCTTTACATTAGTTACGCAGTGATAATAAAATTTGTAATATGTTGATATACACTCTTGTGAAATTAGCTGGCTTGTGGCGCAATAGTCTAGTGGTAACAACTTTGTTTTTGCACTCAAAATCTAGCATTTGAATGTAGTCTTTTACATATATTAGACTATTTACTAGAGTCAAACATATTAAAGCAAATTAAAAAAGAAAGCATGTGCATGTTTATGTTCATCGATAAGATTTGAATTAACTATTGATTTCTGATTGACTGTTTTTATATTCCCCAACATAGCGGTGTCATTTATAAATTTCAGTTATGTGCTTACCATAATTATTCGTTATTTAATTTTTAAAACTTAACCTATACATTCTCTTTAATCGCGATTCGTTAATAAATTGATGTTACGCAAGACTACAAATAAAATATATTTAATTTTTAATAAAATAGAGCCTTTATTATACTATTGTATTGAAAATAAACACGCGAGCAACGCTCTCACCACTAGCCTATTACAGCAGTAGGCGACTGATACCGCATGCGTTTACAACACTTAAACTATTGACTCGGTTGCATAGCAGAATATTGCGCACGAAACGGTATTCATAGTGCAGAACTATCCACGCTGGCTGGTTAGTACTCGGATGGGCGAATCAATATAGTCGTCATACTAACATCTTTGACAATTGTAAACCATGTAGTGGAACTCTTCTTCGATGCTCGACGGGTTAGGTTAGCATTCTGCCCGGTATACGTGCAAGGAGGTCTTACAAAACCTGCTAATTGTAAGTAACTAAGTGATTTTTGGCCTACACACAGAAGAAGAAGAAGAAGACAAACTATTGGTGATTGGAACACATTGGTATTAAACAACGCAACAAATTCTACATATATAACAATCTATACGTTTTCAAATATCTCATGTTAAACTGATATGTACCATATGAAATAATGGTCACTGCATATTTTTGACGAATGCAAATCTAAAATAATACGGAACACCATTGCTAACCCCTGCTTAAGAGGGTCGACTCCACTCGAAATTTCCTATAAAACAGCTTTACTTCAAATCGGTGTTATTACTAATATTGCAAAACGATTTTTGAACCGAAAAAAATTGAGCGCATTCTAGAAAGATTGCTTTAGGTCTGTACTTTGCAAATTTTTGTATAAAATTAACCAATCGGCCAAAAAAACTATCTACATTTTTGAAAAAATAGGGTTACTTCGTATTTTTTTTTTTGAGAAAATCGAGACATATTTATAAAATGTTGCAGTATACGTTTATAGAGTAGAAATACATCTTTTAGCTACGATTTTTTATTTAATAATTTACAGTTTCCAAGTTAATTAATAACCGATTCAAAATTTACAATTTTTATACTATTTATGTTACTAGGGATTACTGTCGAAGTTTAAGTCCAACAGTATTGTGTTGTGTTATAGTATAGTCTCATAATACCTGCATTTCAATTACAGAAAAAGATAAACAGTGTTTAGTTAGAAAGAGACCACTTCGTTGGTTGGAGTCGACCCTCTTAAAGAATACTACGAGTTTAATTTCTTATATCTTTCATAAACATATTTTATTCAAACAGATCCCCCTAGTAAAACTTTTATCGCAATTTTCGTATTGAATTAAACGACCTCCACCGGTAGAAACTGTAATACTTACGGAATTTCTTACTGTAAGTATACAGTTAATGGTGAAATTAACGAAAATCGATAACAACAATCGTTTGCCTCATCCCAGACCAATATTTCATGCTGCACCTGACTAAAATTAAATTTTACGACGGCATAGCCGATGCATTAACTTTCAAATCTTTCAAAGAGCAATTTACGAAAGTGTGCTAGTTTTTCCCTTAAACCTTGTTTGTCTACCGCCCACTCGTAAGCACTACGACTTTTACAAAAAAAGATCAGGTAGTTTATTAGTGCTGAAGGCTGAAGCGAATTTTGATTGATTGAAAAGGAATTGTTTGACGTTTTCATGTGGAAGAGGCTTCTAACAAGTTCACGATCTAGATTTTCTAAATTTAGGTGCAATTTCTTTGAAAATAAAACATGAACGTGCTTTTTCTGCGTTCATTTTATTGCTCGCAATTTGTGTCAGATTTGGAAGGAAAACAAGTTTTACGAGTTACTTTTTCACTTAACTAATTTAATTTACATCTCTTACAAACAAATTTGACGACAACAGTTTTTTCTTCAAACTAATTTTTTTCGATATATTAATTTAAATAGAAAATCGTAATTTAGTTTTAAACAATATTAAATTAATGTTAAAAAGTTAATCTGTGTTTCAGTTGAAATTTTCTAAATATTTAACATCTGTTCTAATTTAATTTTTTCTAAATTCTGAACAACTTTTCTCGCGGGGAAAGTGCAACAATATAAAAAAAGTCTGTCAAAAGTAAATTTTCACTCTTACAAAAACATCCTTTGCAAGATGGAAATTTTAACATTTAATAAAGGAATGACCAAGAACTAATGAAGAGTCAATTACGCTATTGCAAATAAACTATGACATGGCTTTAATTAACCACAATACTTTTTTTAAACAAATATTGCAAATATTGTTAGTTTAATAAGCAAACAAATTAAAATGTTTATATAATGAAGTTATTGAAATGCCTTGGAGAAGAGAAAACCTTGCAGAAGTTACAAAGGATTTTCCTGTGACTGTGTTTTTCGACCATTCTATTCTTGCATTTTAAACAGAATAAGTATATAATTGCAATCGTTGACGTTACAAACTTGAGTCAGTGTCGACTGCTTCATCTGTTTACACATCATTTAAACACAAAAAAAAGCAGAAGACATAAATGTTTAATTTATTCTAATACAATATCTTAATATACTGATGTTAATTCCAGTTTTCTCTTGCGTTACAATCGACTAAGTATTCTAAACATTGAAACGCATGGCTTTCTTTTACAGTAAAACTATTTTAAAATTTACATAGGATACGAAAACTAAGCCTATTAGTTTCAAACAACAATGCTCTTAATACTTAATAATACTCCCATTTAAATAGCAATAAAGCCTTTTACAGTGGATGCAAAGCCACTTGTGGACTCGAGATCGCTTCCTGAAACGTTTGTTAGGTTCTACGTTAGGCAATAGAAAGTTTAGAACGAACAACGGGTTGTCTAAGCGCGGCTATATTTCTCTATAATGCAGATAATTCTACAGAGATTATGCTAAGAGATTAAAATTTTATGTTTCATCTAGATTTATTATAAGGAAAGAGACAAACGTAAGTAAATTCGAACATTAAATTAAAAAGTAAGCATTGAATTTATTTAATCTGATTTCTTTTTAATTAGCAGCTATTTCATATTATGAAGAGATACTTTTCATATTCTTAAATGTTTTATTAATTATTAACATTGTTGTATTTCGATATTTTATTGTACATTTTATTGTTTTTTTCTTATAAAATAAAAAATATTTTCGTTGCCATTTTAACAAAAGCGAGATAGACCAATGCAAAACACCAGCTTTCTCAAGTAACCAATTACTAGCCAGTTGAAACAGAAACTGTTTGGAGAATTGTTTTTCAAACTAACCGTTACTGTACAAGTACAATTTACTAGAATCTTTATTGGAAAAGAATTGAATGACCCAGGAATTTATTTTAGTATCATTCCGTATTACTGGTAGAAGTAATGGCATTGTCCAGACTGATAACTAATGATGAGGAATTATCTTTTTAGGACCTAAAAACGTAAATCAACTATGACAATATTATAATAGCTGTGACATGGATCTAAAATATTATATCCCAAGGTCATCGTCTTTCATAATCGCCCTCTAAAGTCTAAGTCATCAAATTTACAATAAACTCATTGATTACAAACGCGTACAATTCCTGTTTTTGATATTATTGCGTTAAATTGAAAAGTATTAACATTTTAATCGGCTTTTTGGTGCTACAGATATCTTCTGTACAATATAGTCCAACTTCTCTAACGCGAAATTCTCTTCAACTCGACCTTTTTCGTCGGCAGCAACAATTATACTATAGTTTGTATGGTAATTTGTTTCAATAATTCGAAATTCTAAAATCGAAAATTACTTCAGATCGAATCTTTTTTTATTCAGGCGAAAGTGGTTTTCTGCAAGTCCAATTTTTGGGAAATTCCCCTTTGTGTATAGAAGCAAAATATATAGAAATCAGCTTTCTGCCAATTATAATGCAATTCAAAACTGTTTGGATGGTACGTGTCCGAGTATGAAGACAGTATCAGTCACACGAAAAGAAAAATTATTAAAGTAACAGCAACATCACCAGGTGAATTGAATGAAACGGAATACAACTAAACTCCTAATTATAAATGAAAATAACATGTTACTTTAATAGATTACATTAGTCTAGTTATATACAATGAGGTTGTGACAACGCACTGTCCACCTGATGCTGATAATTTGGAAGATTTTACGACAGTAATTGTAAATTCTAATGATGAAAATGATGCAGGAGAATCCGAAGAATGGGAAATGCAGAATGAAAAACTTTCTGATTTCATAATTAGACATGGGTTTAACACAAGGATGGCATAGAGATAGGATGCGGCATGCGCACGCTCTTGTGAAGCTACTTAGGGACACCAAAAATTATTGGCGTCACATAGGAATTTCGCAATTTTACTAAAATTCCCTTTAATTCGTATTTTTTAATAGTGAATTTTGCTTTAAATAGTCTAGTTAGAAATATCAGTAGGTAGGCGTAGCCACTGGAATCATTTAGGTATTTAAGGATATTAAAATTTGGCAGTTTCACCTAATGTTTGACATTTATTTATTTAATCTAAAGTCCTTTTACCGTTAGGTGTCGAACTATGTTTGTACAATTTTTATAATATATTTGTCGGTATTTCATATTTTTTTGATTTCCATAACTTTCGGTCCTGCGCTAGTCTTTTGGTTTCATTCCACTGGATGCTCCGTTTTTCTGCAGCTTTTCTTACTTGTTCTTCCCATCTCATTCTCGGTCGGCCCACTCTAGTTTTCCCTGCTATTCTTGCTTCGAAAATTTCTTCTTTTTTTCTCTCTTCTTTCATTCTGTGTAAGTGCCCCAACCAGCTCAGTTGTCTCTCTTCTATTATTCTTTCTATCGGTTTTATGTTCAGTTCTTCTCTCACTGTCATGTTTCTTACCCTATCTCTTCGCGTGATCCCTTTGATTTTTCTTTCTGCAGCTGTCAGCCTGCTTTTATTTCTATTGGTTACTGTCCATGATTCACTGCCATATGTAAATGAGGGTCTCACCACCTTCTGGTAAACTTGTGTTTTTTTATCTTTAGTTATTTCCCTTTTGTCGAGGGATGTTGTTCTTAGGGTGTTAAATATTCTTCCTGCTTTTCCTATTCTCTATGTTATCTCTTGGTCTATTTTTCCATTCTCTTCTATAACTGTCCCCAGGTAATTGTAACTTTTGACCTGTTCTAGTATTATGCCTTCTATTTCAATTTCGTGATTGATGCCTTTCTTCTGTTGCGATTATCATTGTCTTACTTTTTTGGGTGTTCATTTGCTTATTTATTTTCCTAAGTTCTTTTTGATATATTGTGAGGTTCTGTTGTGGTTTTTCTTTGGATTTTGGGCCATGTCATCTGTCATTAGTTCTTCTATTGTTATCGTTTTCATTCTCCATGATCCCATCTTCATATTTATTGATTTTTCATTGCTTCTCTTTATAGCATCGTCTAAAACTATCGAGAACAATAGAGGGCTCAGTACGCGACCTTGCCTTGGGCCCAACTTTGTCTCGAATTCTGCGGATTCATCGTTGTGCGTTCTTATTTTGTTATTGTTGTTTTTGTAAAGAGCTTTCAACACTTCTATCATGCCTGTTTCTATTCGTCTCTTTTCCAAACTTTTCCATATCTTTTCTCTTTACCATGTCGAAAGGCTGTTTAACATCGATGAGACATATGTGGATTTCTTTCCCTTTTCTTAGTAATTTTTCTCCCAGTTGTCTTAAGGTGAATATCAAATCTGGACTGCTTCTACCTTTTCTGAAGCCATGTTCCTTGATTTGACATAATTCAAAACTACTTGTGAACAGAAGAAAATACGCCAGATGAATATTTCCGAAACGTTGAAAATTGATATGAGAATTATCCGAAAAACAAGCGCATACAGACTCTTACGACTGATTTTTTATGAACGTGTCAACGCAATGCGCCGTCTGTTTTACAAAATTATATATGTATAACATATATGAAGTAACTAATGAAAAATTGGCCTTCCATTTAATTATAAATAACCTGTTTTGTAACACAGTGACTTAAAGTGTTGGTCTAATTTTGGATAAACATGTTTTTTAACTCCAATTTTCTATAAATCAAATTTTGGGAGTATTTTTCCAAAAGTACCATAAATTCTTGTTGACAGGCCAAACATTTTGTTGCTTTTCAACACCGACACGTGAGTAAGCTAAGTGTGACAAATTTAAATATCAACTGCACCATTTATGCAACCTCCCACTGGGAAAAGAGCTCACAATCAATAAATTGGTAAATGGTAGGATACTTGACTTATGTATGCTCAAGGATATCGGTGTAACTGTTTTTTAAGGAAAAAAGATGTCTGAATTTGCAATTTATTACACCTACAAGTGGTATCAAAAATAAACAGAGACCTTTTCACAAAAATAATTATGTATTTATTCATGCATGCATCCATTAATGAATACAATAAATAATCAAAAGAAGAAACTTTAAGCTGCTTGTTTTCGGCTTTTTAGTAGAAAATCCATTTTCAGATTATTTATTGAGCATTCAACCTTGGTAAATTTTTTTCTAGACAGAAATTGCTCAATTTTGTTTATTATTTGATTATGTTATCCGCTAAATTATCAATGTAAATTAAAAAAACTCTATACTTTGGATAAAGCAAAAACAATTGCCCATATATTTGCAAGTTTCCGCCATTTTCTTATCTTTTGATATCCGCATTACCCGCACAAAATTACATATTCTTTAGAAAAGCAACCAAGATTCTAAACAACGTGGGTAAAAACTAAAGGTAAACAAGAACAAGAATTTAGACCGGAAAATGAATAGTAAGCATACCTTCGTGGGCAGAGCGAACTTGCACTAACAGAATTAATATAATAACAGTTTTATCTTGAACGGTACAACCGGAGACATTAGCATTCCCAGTGAAATACACGCAGAAGTATAATGGGTGTTACACCATTTAACGCATTCACCTTGTTCTCTCAGCGGTGAACGATTTATCTATCTAGAAGAGATATTTCATAGCGGTGCCATTTATCATATCCTGACAAATGTGAGAATGCGTATAATGGAAACCGAAAGTCACTATGGACGGCATTGTTTTGTATCCTTAAATAAAAGTGAAACCCAAATCTTGTTCTTTTAATTCTACTTTCAAATTAACAAAACCTCCTAGAATGTACCTGCAAAAAGATCTTCGACTACCATAACTGGAAAAGAGCAGACATGTAAAACTCTTAAAAGTAATTTATTTCAAGGTCAACCTAATTCGCGTACATTTTAATAATCTGAATTAATATACAATTATGTTCGTTATAAATATCATTCCAGGATGATACTAAAATCACAAGTGATATTTTTCGAGATCTAGAGATACTTATACAAATTAAAGAAAACTTTTTTTACCATTCCACTCCCAAAGTACCGTTACGGTTACGGTAACATTTGACCTTGAAAATTATGAATTAATCCATGAACCTTGTGAATCAGTTGATATCGAAGGAGTCAACCTAGGCACATGACTTCCAATATGTATTTTATTTTCTTCATATAATAGTTGTTGACAATATTACATGATATTATCATTTATACCAATTTCAGAAACAGAATTTTTTTTATAATTTTCTAAACCATTCCAAGAACATTGCGCACCAGCGAGTACCTCTTATTACTTTCCCATACCTTATACGTATAGGATAAGTATTGAATTCATGAAAATTTACAAAATCGAGATTTTAACGGAAATATCCGTTTTGGGTCTCTAGGAACCCAAAAAAGTGGTTTTTAAAAAATGTCCGTCTGTGGGTGGGTATGTACGTACGTATCTACGTATGTACGTACGTATGTATGTGACGCTCCTACAGCCGAAAGTATTGCTCCGATTTTGATGCGCTTTGGAATGCGGGGATGTATCGAAAATTCATCGAAAAAATAAGCTTTTCAAAAAAATC
>JABXWE010039190.1:0-20078 GCA_014611495.1 Limonius californicus
GAAATTAATCTACAAGCAAGTTTGGGAAAGCTTTCATTGGGTTCAATACCAAATTATTATAATTATTATAATAGAATTAGTAAGAGGTTTAAATGCGGACAATTATCCAAGATATAGGAACTCCAGCATGAACTAGACAGAGTAACTCAAATGCTGATTAATATAATAATGGGTACAACAATACAGAAAGTTAAACAACTATCACTATATCAGCTAAGTAAGTAATAAAAATATAAACTTTTTTGCTGACGGAGCATTCCTTGTAATATAAAAATTTATAACAAAACAGTTAATATACAGAATGGGTGTTTAACAATAGCGCAAGAAAGGTATACGATGCTAGTGAGCAAATCATACCTCTTAAATACCTAAATAACGAGATATTATTACCAGATATCGAAATATGAGTAAAATAGTAACATTGGAGATTATGAAACCGTCAACATATATCACGTATTTTTGTGAGATCACTTGGGAAAATAAATCGGTATACATTTACATATCATTCAAATCGAAAATTATAAACAATAATAAGACTCACGTCAACATGTGGGGCTGAAACCTGCAAGAAACTGCAAATTCAACAATTGGGCAATAAACAAGGCTAGATAGTGTCACATCATTGACTTTGTGAAATACATGAGAAAAAAGGGATTGGAGAGTCATGTCAGTGGACCTGAAGATAATAAATTGATTTGCAATCAGTAATAAAACGTAATCCTTTAACAACCACCGAAACAATGGGAGCAATTCCGAATCTCATCACTGAGATATATGAAAGGTGTGAAGAAAAATAGGGATAAGCTTAAAATAAAAGTGAAAGAAGAACACTTTCCGAACAAATGGGTACCAGGTGATGCAGAAAAATGTATTTTTCCATTTGCCGTCATTGCGAGTAGCAAAATTTGTCCTCATACGTAATACACAACTTTTGATATTATTGATGATATTTTAACAAGAAAATTATCAATGGAATTTGCTATGGTGGATTATCCTGTGCGTTGAGAGTAATAAATTAATTTAATAAAAGACAAAGCCAAGTTCAGGATAATTTTCTCGAGCGGTAGAATTTTCGAGAGTATCATCAACAAAACATTTTGCTATCATTACAATGAATAGAACTCTTGGCGTGGAATAGACGTGCAGAATACGCTAATCTCACATAAATAGGAGCCACCTGCTAATTAAGCATTATCTACATTAATTATGAGCTGGTTGATTATCTATTATCGGTTAACCACAGAATAGTGCGATAAATTTAGTTATGCCCACCGCTGTTCCGACCAATCTTGTTAACACGAGCAGTAAGCAAGAGGCTTTGTGAATTAGCATTCCGGTCGGTCAAACAGGAAATAACTCTGAAAAGTATAATGTAAAACATAACTTTATACGTGTTACGAGATCATAAAATAATCCACCCGCAATAACTTTCAAACAGCAAACTTCATAATTCAGTACTGTAAGGCAAAGAAGGCAAGATAAAACACTTTATGAAAGCAAATTTGCGACTACGCGTTTGTCTCGATTTTGTAGGCCATCGTCCTAACAATTTGTTACCAACCGATCCCACACTATCGTCCTGACCGAAACAAGCGAAGTTTTCGGGGTAGTGAATTAATCAAAAGGGTTCGCGTGTAAAGGGCCCTAAAATACACACATGATGAATAAGGAACATAAAAGAGAATCGAGTGTAAAAGCAAATATGTAGCCGAACAAACAAGCTATTTTTGGTGGTTAGGATTGCCACTTATATGAATGCATATTTAACTGGGTTTTGATTCGTCCCCCAGTTACTCAAAAAAATGACGTTTCAATTGGAGGCACAAAAATACAGATCGTCGGGTTTTCCAAAATTTTCCATTCACATATTTATTAGGGATGAACCAACTTCTAAAGCGAAGGGTTAAAGCTTCTTAGAAACTTCTATTTTCTGGTTGGTAAGGTCATAAAGTGATTAAATTTTAATGTTCCTGCCCTTTAAGATCCCTTTAAAAGTTTTGGGAAGCGTTTTTTCTGCTTAGTATTGAAGGTTGACGATAATGGTTCAGGAAAACTGCAAAAGCTCAAATATACATTTACAGGAAAGCGGAAGTATTTGTTTTCCGTTTTCGGGGTTTACTTAAAGTACCTAGTTTTAAATGCCTTGAAACTATTATTTCTAATTTGTCAATTGCCTCTTTTACGGTTGAAATTCGTATAAAGAACATAAATCAAATAAAAATCGAATTACATTATTAACAGTATATTTATGAATTAATTGTTTTTTGCTAACGTGTCTGCCATTTTGAGAACCGATGGTATACGTGGTTTCGTGATTTTAAGTTTCCTTCACTGAAATCAACGTTTTAAGCAGCTTTGAAATAGGAAAGGTACTAAACGAAACGCAAAAAGCTTTTTGAAATTTTCTTTATTCTACTTACTCATAATTATAATAATAAAGTATAACCTTACATTACCATCTCCAACGGTATTTGCATGGTTACGGCTTAATTTTTAGAATCCAATTTTGCGCAAACAAATATTTGTCTTGTTGTCTCATCGGTATTTAATTTATTCAGTTTATTCTTGCTTTAATTAAGTTCAAAAAGTTTTCGCTTTCACTAATCTCTAAAAAATGCATGATCTAAATCTAAACCTTGTTAATTATTATTTACTTAAGAAGACTTAGCTCTGCAAAATGTAGCCCCCATGGAGCCACAAGTTTGTCTTTTCCATGGTAAATATTTTTTTACGGACATTATTTACAAAATGATTGAAAAGTACTTGAAAACGTATGTTGTCTTTTTTGAAGACAGTAATTTTAAAATCATAGAAAATTTGAAATCGCTTGATACGAAATATAAGTACATATAGTTTTAAAATTATTTCATTATTATCTTATATACGTTCCTGCTTCCTATACTTTATTATACTCGTAGTTAAATTTTGATATAATTAACAACCGAAAACTAATAAAAATTGTTTGTTTTGAATGCTTCATTCCGCTCAATTTTATCTGCTGTAGACTTACATTATACATTTGTTCAGAGATTCCTACGGAATGATATTTTAGAAGGTATTCCATTAAAAGGCAATACAGCAAAGAGTAGCTGAAGTGTAAATATATTGTACGGCAGATACTTCGACTGTCCGTTACCTGCACAGAAATTCCATAATTTTTTATTATTTGGAAAATTCATTACAACCGGTTTGGTGGTGAATGGAAGCAAAAATAATGAAGGTGCTCTTTGAGAATGCCGATCAAGAAATCGGAAACTTTTAAATGCAAAGAAGATACTTTGAAAACTGGAACTAATTGAACAGCTGCATAATTAAACCTTGCGATTGGCAATAGACTTATGAGAGTCTAAGT
Source organism: Limonius californicus (assembly GCA_014611495.1). Classification (NCBI taxonomy): domain Eukaryota; kingdom Metazoa; phylum Arthropoda; class Insecta; order Coleoptera; family Elateridae; genus Limonius; species Limonius californicus. The sequence goes on from JABXWE010039190.1 coordinate 3,353, forward strand.
TATTATACATATAGTTTCATACGATGGATTATTTGTCCATTAAAGTGTTAAATACAAGGAATTTTTAATGTATTTTTTGATCATTTGATCGTACATTTAGATTATATGCAAAATATTTCACGAATCTCGAATTGCCTATATAGATCCACTGCTTCTATCAGCCAAGTGTATTCCAGCCAGTTTTCTTATATCATCTTTCCATCTAGTGTTGGGTCTCTCAGTGTTACGTCATCCTTCTCTAGGTCTCCACTTAAGAGTTTTCCTAGTCCATCTTTCGTTCTATTGACGGGCGATATGTTCAGCCCACCCGCATTTTAGTTGAGAGATACGTTCTATTACGTCCATTAGTTTTATTTGTTTTCTGATCTAGGTTTTGTTTTACGGTCTTTTAATCGGATGCTTAGTATTATTCTCCTATGTACTCTTTGTGTCCTTGGAAATTTCTGCGCAAGCTTTTTGGTAGGCACCAAGTTTCTGATCCATATGTAAGAACGGACAGGACGTACTGGTTATATAGTTTGTTTTTTAAGGTAATGGGATTGTCTGACTTATAAACATTATTTAATTTTCCCAATCCACTCCATGCTAGTGATATTCTTCTTGAGATTTCGTCCGTCATATTATATTTCTTTTTTATAAACTTCTGTTCAAGATAGATGTACCTACTTATCCACTGTTTCAAGTTATTGTTTATCTAGTAATATATTGATATTTCTACCTGTGTTAATCATAATTTTAGTTTGTTGTAGGACTGTTACTTAGTAGGACAATGTAGTCCGAGAATCGAATATGGCTGGGATAACCCCTATCTATTCTTTTCATTGAAATGGTGCCAGCTTGGTGTACTCCTCTGTTTAAAATGGTATTGAATCGGTTTTGTTGAATGCATTTTTGCTGTTCGTAGATATTTTGAATTAAATTGATGTATCTGCTATCGATACGATATTTTTGTAACGCGTTTAATACCGCCCATGTTTCTATCGTGTCAAAGACTTTTTGATAGTCTGTGAAAGCCATTGCTTTTTTCTATTACCGTTCTTATCGTTTGCAAGTGATCGCAGGTATTAAATCCCGACCTAAAACCTATTCATTCATGTGACTGTTGAAAATCTAATTTCTTTGTCGTCTATTTGTTATGAGAGGTGTGAAGAATTTATACATTTGTGAAAGGACACTTATCGGTCTGTAATTGTGTAACTTGAAAATGCCACCTTCCCTGTGAATAAGAATAACTTCCGCCTCATTCCAGGGCTTAGGTATCACTTGTTCTCCAAGGTATGTATTATACAAATTACTTAATTGTGTGGTAGTATTCCTCTTTTCTCATTTAACATTTCTGGCGCAATTCCATCAGATCCACCTGTAAAATATTTAGTGACTGCGAATAGCGTCTAATTATTGTAAATTCCATTTCATATCAGTTTTCAAATTATATAGAAACTATTTATAGTACATCTAACGTAACCACCAAATATTAGTTACGTAAGGGTCTTTCTTATCCTATTAATTTGAATCTAGGAGGCTTATTCGGAAACCAAGAGCTATTTAAGTATTCCCGCCGAAAGAGGGGCGCAGTCCATTTGGTGCATTGTGGATATGTTTTAGTGGTTGATGAGCAGCCATATCGTCACTTTACCGCTCTATCATTCTATTCAGTTGTATAATAAACCATTAAAATGAACACTACGATTGAAAATGCCGCTAAATGTGAGGTGCGCCCTATTATAATTCGTTATCTCCATGCAAAAAACGAAAACGCCCCCGAAATGTACTGTCAAATATGCGAGGTCTATTGCCCAGGCATCACGAGTGAAGGGAAGGTCAGACACTGGTGTAAGAATTTCAGAGATGGCCGAACAAACGTGCACTATGAACAACGAAGTTGGAGACCTTATGTCGTCCACGCTCTTGTGGAAAAAAATGAACAAGTACATTTATAAAGATCGGTGTTTCACGATTTCGGGAGCGGCAGCAAATTTTTATGGAATTTCATGTGCGGTACGGTATGGACATTGTCGTCTTGAACAGGTTACAGTACCACAAACTGAGGCCGAGATAAGAGCCAAAGATGTTGATGGAGGTTCACAAAAACCCGTCAATGGTTTCTGCACTGATCATCCGTTCTTACTTCAAACGATCGAAAGCTAGAGTTTCAATAATAAATATTTACCGTCACTGCTACTTGAATCATTCATTTTATTATTAAGCACATGCCCATCAGAGCAATGTAGCACAACACATGTTAGACTGAACAAATACTGTTGATATTGTTTAGCAATTGTTGTTGCAACGGGACTTTTAATGATTTAGGGGAGAGGTCAAGCTGATATTATTTATAACAGGAATCTCCTGATACTGGACAGTGACTGCGGGCTTATTTTAAATATTCGATTGCATTTAACATAAATTGACAGGCCAGTTAACAATAAAAAAAACTGTGTATTTATAAACCATCCTTCTGTAATAAAAATTATACATAAGACAAACACAAATTATTTTCCAATGTTTACTTGTCACACTTGTCATAAGCAGGGTCCGGATTTATATGTATTCACATATTCTTTTTGCTGTTACATAAAACATCAAAATTTGGGATGTTTACGTTTTAGCATAAAATGAGCTACTGTACATAGTTTTATTCCGCATATAACTGCATATTTAGAATGTTTACCGCATATTCGCATATTTTACCCCGATTTAATTCATATGACTTGTATGGCTCATGTTTTACATAGAATAGCAGAACTGATTTGAATAGAATATCCCCTGGTCAACAAACTAATTAATAGCGGGAAAAAGCTAAGCGAAGTCGCTCCTGAATTGCCATTACCACCACAACCCATAATTATTAGATGGAGAACTTGGATTGAAGCTGTAGTACTTTATTGTGAACATTTCAATAAACTAAAAGAAGTATTTCAAGAAATTGTTGATGGTTCTAAAGCCATTTTGGAGTGTAGGTCGTGTGTAGCAGATAACAAGATCGTTCAACAATTTGCTTTTATTAAAACACATTTTTCAATTTTGCTAACTACAATAAAAGATTTGGAAAGTACGCAGGTACCGCTAACCAGGTCCATTGAAACCATACATACAGTTATCGATAGCTTGTAAACGGTTCCGGGAACCATCGGGAAAACCGTTATTTCCAAGTTAGACGCTATTCTGAAAAGAAACCCGGGCTACAACACATTCTATAGAATAAGTAAGATTTTATAGAGTCAAAACCGTCAAATTTAGGATGCATAAAGTATGCTTCTATAACTTCATGTGACGTTGAACGCTCGTTTTCCATGTATAAAAAAATTTTAACTTCCGAGAGACACAATTATACAATGGGAAACGTAAATAAAATGATGTTTCTTTACCGTAACGCGGAAAAACAAATCACAATATATTTAATATTATTATATGATATGTATATAATATTCATATTTGCAATTATTTTTTAATATGTATGTAACTCTTAGTTCAAGGTTTCTATGTAAAAAAATAAACACTTTCAAGTGATATTTAAAATTTTCTACATCGTGTTTGGTATGCTCAGTATTTGTCATATATTTTAAAGTTTTGCCGCATACTTTTAGTTTATAGCAGATTTTTAGTGCATAAAAAATGCATATATAAGAATTTTTTAGCGCATATAAATCCGGACCCTACTTATAAGATACTGGTATTGTAATTTTTAAGCAAGTTCATTGGAACACACTTCTGCATGTCATTTGTGAAATTAGCAAATATGTTTGTTGTTTGTAGACACAGACTCCACAGTAAATTTGCAACAAAAAATCTTGCTGCATAAAATAAATAATTAAAACCGGTTGGGATACAAAACAACATAAATTATTACTAAATCAATAGTTTTGGATGAAATTTTGGTTTGTAGTCCCCAATTTATTTACTAATATCTATTATTGCTTTAATGCAATGTAAATTATGTATATTACGAAATCAACACTAGAAGGGTTTATATTCAAACTTCATCCACTAAAATATAATTTACTTAAATTAGTATTCCGTAAAATACGCAAGTGCAATTGTCAATGGTGAACGTTTACTTTGTACAAATGAATATGAATAGTTAAGTAATTTGGTTTAGTGTTCATTTTTACAGTGAATTCATGAATTAAGAAAATGTCTGGGTCTAAAATAATGAGAAGCTTTGTTCTCATTTCCCACTTTAATATATATATTTTAGTGGTTCTAAAAGCACAAGTACAATTCTTAAAAAATTAAAACTAATTCAAAATGCTTCGTTTAACATTATAGTAATAAAAAATTAAAAATCAAGCAAATATTGCATTTACTACGAAATAATACGATATCATCAACTTTAAATCTCTCTTTACTTCTGAATGTAACCAATATAAAATTGTCTAAACAAAATATGATGTATGAGCAGATATAAATAAATTCTAAAGATGAAATGAAATGTTTGGGTGGATAATTTACGTCAAGAGACTGAATACAATTCTAATTAATTTTTATGAGAAGAAGAGAAACTGTTGTCATGATTGTTCTATAGATCCGGCGTGTTTCAATATGTTCTCGCTGAATGAACTCCTTTGAAGATATTGAAATAAATTATCTGCAACCAGTAGAATTTCTTTGTATAATTATATCTGCTTTCTTAACCAAAAACTACCCAGATCGAGCTTTTTGATTAATTTTCTCTGTTTCAACCTATATCCGTTTACTCTTGAACGTAGGTCTTTCTCACACTTTTCCATTTTTCCCTAGCTTGTGCAGTGTTTAACCATCTCTTACCTGTCACGTGTCTGATGTCTACCCATCTTTTCGGGGAGTGCCCCAACCTACTTTTTGTTTGTTTTGTCTCGGTCTCCATTCCGTGATTTCATGTGTCCATCTATCATTGTCTTGTCTAGCCACGTATCCAGCCCCCTGCCATGTCATCCTTGGAGCTTCCCCAATTATATCATTGATCTTCGTTCTTCTTCTAATCTCTTCATTTCTAATTTTGTCCCGAAGTGAGACACTCTTCCGTTCCACCGTTCCATAGCTCGTTGTGATGTTCTGAGCTTTTTGGCGTGGGCTTTATTGAGGCATATGGTTTCCATTTCGTATGTATTGACTGGTAGGACACACGTATTATAGACTTTAGTTCTTAAATTTATGGGAATTGTGTTGTTTTTTAAAATGTGTCCTAATTTGCCGAAAGCTGCCCATGCAAGCTTAATTCGTCTGGTAATCTCCGCATGTTGATTCTCTTTCCCCAGTTTGATGATGTGGCCTAGATAGATACACTCATCAACGTGTTCAATGTAGTTGTTGTCTATGTGTATCTTGCATCTTTAGGACTCATTATTTTTGTCTAGTCGTAATTCATTTTTAAACCTACATTTGCTGAAACTTGTCCAGAGTTGGTGTATTCGTTGTAACATTACATTTAGTTCATTGATGTTGTCAGCTATTATGACTATATCGTCTGCGAACCTAAGGTGATTGAGTCTGGATTCATCAATGTTGATGCCTTTCTCTTTCCATGTTAATTTGTTGAATACGTCTTCTAGAGCCATCGTAGATGCTTTGGAGGAGACGGTATCACCTTGTCGTACTCCTCTTTTAGTGTTATTTAATTGGTAGTAGTTGTTTCGTCTATTTTAATGTGTATTGATGCTTCTTTATATATGCTTTCAATTATTATTTGTATATATCTGCAGTCCACTCTTGCGTTTTCTAGAGAGCTTAAAACTGACCAAACCTCGATAGTATCAAACGCCTTCTGAAAATCGATGAAGATATTGGTACACTATATTGTGTACATTTCTCTATTAACCTGTAGAAAATGCTTGTTTTAGGAAGGGGTTCAGCACGATCGCCACATTCATACTATACTGATTAGTTTTATTTGTCAAAAATTTAAAGAATTAACTTCTACCGTTTCAGAGTAAATTTGTTATTAATTTTTCTTTGCTATCTTCGTTGAAAGTATATCTTAACATCACCGATACCAGTAATTATATAATCTCAATAACGAAATAATCTAATACAACCGCACTCCAATTCTGCTTCATATGAACGAAAGTTCAATTTACTGTGACGTAATCTAAGTCGGGGTAGTTTCCAGCCATTTCAAAAGGAGGGTAAATTATGTAAAACAAGCAAAAATTCGCTGTAATGCCATAGTGAGTAGAAGTTCAATCTGAACAAGAACAGTTGCTGTCAGAAAATAATATTATCAATATATACATATATGTAATTACAATAAATCAGACAACCAGCCGTTACGGAATTTTTAATAATGCATTAAAAAATTACACAACTGTTTATTTAGTTCTTTTTTACTATTTATATAGCATGATTAAGAAAAGCTGAAACAACCGTGTATACAGAGCTAACTCCTTGTCGTAGGGTCAGTCATACAATTGTCATATTTGTATTGATATTTCAAATGAAATAGTATTTTTCTTAGATGTGTGTTCGATTCCCCAGCATTATTATGGCAATTAATGAAAATCTTGTGCTGCAACTCACCATACACAATTCCCTAATAGGGTTGGCAACCGTGGGGACTTAATGCTAAAAACCTTCTTTGGAATTTCTTTCGGTCGGATTTGATTTTAGTTCCCCGTGGTTCTGCCTCAGTACGGAGGAGCCTCCTTGGGCACAGTTGGTTGCATATATGTCAATATTTTGGTTCACTGATCCAAGTACTGTTCAAGGTGGATAATTCTGCATTACAAATACTGTTTACTCGGCTTTCGCATTACCCATTCGGTAATTGGTATCCTTCTGTGTTTAATTTTAACTTTAAGTAAATAAATCTTATACGAATTGTTAAACATTCACAATCATCAATCTTTGGTATAAATCAGAGCCAATATAAAATAAAATTAAGTCATTTGCTGTAAAAGGTGTCAACGATTTTCTAGAAAGGCACTAATTATTGAAGATATTCAAGTCACTAGAAATAACAACGTTTAGAAATATATCACGTCCTCTTTCATATATTAGTCTCTGTAAATTATCTAAAAACAACTTCAAATATTAAATTCCAACGTCCGAAAGTATATAATATCAAGCAATCTTTTACTGCTGTTATAATTCTGCGCAGATAATATAGAACCCAATTTCGTTTTCAAATGCAAAGCTTAAAGAGGCAGAAACTTTGTTATGAATTTAAATATGTGCTTTGTTGTTGACTTTGTGTTTATATTAGTATTTAACGTACTACATTATTCGTTGATTGTGGTGTAGGATGGAGGAATAAACAGCGAGTTTGTTTCCGAAGTGCTTTATAGCACTGCGTATAAATGTTTGAACATATCTTATATACCAAGCTATGCATTCAAGGAAAAACATTATTTCACCTGTGCAGCATGGTTTTATGTGCGGAGAGCCTGTTCAAACAAATACATTGCAAATTGTTGACTATACAATAGAGATGTGTGACCACTTTGCACAGGTTGTTGTGGTTTATACACATTATGCAATTGACGTTACTTATTTGCAAAGTAGATCGCAATGAGTTTATCTAAATGCTACCTTTGTGATATGCTGGTCTATACAAACGCAGAGTTCATCGAGATAGTCTTTATTCACGGAATGGTGTAATTTCGATTGCTATTTGGCTTTTCATTCTACAGTCAATGCTCTATTAGCACCGTTTTTATTTACTAGTGAAACCATATTATATGAGGTTTAGTAATTTAATTCCCGGATTGTCATGGCTGTTTCAGTACAATTTTGAGTAGTAACATCAGAGCTTGTAGTGGATTGGAAAATAATTACTAGTAGCTAAAAATTTTCGTTTACAAAAATCCACAATTGAAACATGCTGATTACCTTTTTCGATCAACAAGGTGTGTCCACAAAGAATTTGTGGCTAAAAGACAAACAGTAAATAATGCATTATATATCGAAGTGATGAAGAGATTATCGAGTGCTACTGCAATTTCGAGAAAAAGGTAGTTCATTCTTAGTACCTGCCCATTCTGCACTGAGAGAGAGAGAGAGAGCGAACTGTACTAAAGTAAATGGAGATTACTTTAAATAAATATCTCATATTTTTCTTCTTACTTAAATTGTGTTTCTTTTTATTGTGCCAATTCAATTGCCAAACCTCGTGTGGTCATAAAATATTGTACGATCTTTTTCCGCAAGCATCCCAAATTAAAGGCTTCTGGTTAGGAGTTCACGAAAATAATTCTATAATATACCAATAAAAATACCATATCAAGGAAGAAGAGGAGGTGGAGTTGTTGAAGAAGGCAAAGTATTGTTGATAAAGTAACGCGGAAAATCATTTCGGTTGCAAAATCTTTTGTTCGTGATTTCTATTTCATCCTGGAAACGTCTTGATTTTATTCAAGATGAATTAATTCTTCTGTTTCGCTAAATCGCAACACACTTCAGAAAGCGTTGTAACGTTTAATAAAAACTGCAATAATTTCCGCTGCAGGAAGCAAGTTTCAGTGAGATTGTGAACTATTTAGCATGCAAGTAATATTCCGCGTGGTACGAGGGTAACTAACGAAGAAAGAATGTCTAAATTTTACGAGCAAGCAAATTGAAATTTCTTTAATCAGCTGTTGCAATTTCAGTTCAGCACACCATCCGCTTGGTGCACAGGACTATTTCTAGTTATCCTTAATCCAATTTTATTGCAAGTTAGCAGAATTAAGCCAGGGATAATTGTAATGGCCTGATGAATGCCATGCACGATTCGTCCTTTATCCTTATCTTTCATGAGGGGTTTCATTTTAGTGGTGGATGTTCACTAAAGCAACTTGCATAAATCGCTGATGGAGTGTGTAAACAATTCGCCATCTTTTGAACGGTGCTCGGTTATAGGGACCGAATTTTCATGCATCATTACCATGTAGCTCAGGCTCGGGGGTTGACATGAGATGAAAGTAAAAAGTAATATCAGAAATAATTCGAAATAATGACATGTGGTGAGGCGCTAATGCGAAAATAATGTTAGGTATATCGTTATTTCTGCTGATGCGTGGAGCGATAAGGGATTCATTTATTTTTTATATGAAATCCCGAGCGGCTATAGAAGCCAATAAATGAGAGCAGAAAAAGCAATCTCTTCATGTGGGGATGCCAGAACTATATTCGATTTCTCGCTAAACACGCTTTATGAAAAGGCGAAAAGCCGCGATTTTTTCTTTGCCAACGCTAAGAGTCGCAACTTATTGGGAAATGATAAAAAAGTTAAATGAGCAACACTTCACATCCAAATTTATACGAGTAGGAAGGAAAAGCAATTTTATGTGGCAGCTCGTTTATTGTGTGCCTGCGACAACATGCTGAACTAAGAAAACACCAACTCCCTGGCGTAATCAGAGATTTAAAATTCAGTGTTTGCGGTTTCCTTTTATACCAACGCCAAAATTACGATATGTGTGCAAACTCTACCGGCTGCTTTATTTTTCCACCTTAGCTTTACCTAACGCAAAAATTCTAAATTTGCAGAGGTTGTTGGTCGATCTTTTCTTTGCTTTTGGTTTCATTAAGTAATGAATATAATATTAAACAAAGGTAGTTCTACAAAGCACAAAAATGAGAAAAAACGGACAAAGATGTTGAGACGATATTATATTTTATATTAGATGATAAAATATGCACAATCGTTTAATATGAACTACAACAAAGAGGAATTTCAGGAATATCAGTTTTTGGCTCCTATTAACTAATCTGAAAATACATGCGCTGACAATATTTAAAAAAAGTTATGAAAAATGTAAATTCGAAAAAATACGTGGGGTATTTTTTAAATAAGGCCCGTTTTTTTAATAAGAACAAAAGTACTGTAAATATCATTAAAATATATTTCTTCCATATTCTACATACTTTTATTTACTTTGCTACAAAATTTCCATTTTTGTTCAAACATTTGTCATAACGCTCAACAAGTTTTTGAATTCCGACGTCAAAGAAATCTGCCGCCTGTGAAGAAGCCCAATCTATGACCGCAGTTTTCACTTCTTCGTCGTCGTTGAACCGTTGACCACCAAGGAACTCCTTTAAGTACCGAAACAAGTGAAAATCACTAGGTGCAAGGTCTGGACTGTAAGGTGGATGATCCAGTTGTTCCCATCCAAAAGACCTGATTAGACCTTGTGTTTGTGCAGAAACATGTGGCCTTGCAAAATCCCTTTCCTGTCTCAAGAGACAGTTGCCATGATCTTTCGTGCTGAAATTGTCTGTTTGGCTTTCACTCTGGTTGGCGACGATGTGTGTCACCATTCCATTGACTATTGTTTGGACTCAGGAGTCATGTGAGACACCCGTCTCATCTTCTGTAAGGATGTGGTCCAACAATTCATCTCCTCCCTGATTGTATCGAGTCAAAAACGATAAAGCACAGCCCAATCTTTCTGTTTGGTGATCGTCAGAAACTAGTCTTGGAACCTACCCAGAACACAATTTTCGATAATTCAGTTTCTCTGAAACAATGGTGTACAAAACTGATCTTGAAACCTGTGGAAATTCAATTGGTAACTTTGAAATCGTGAATCGTCGATCTTCTCGAATTTTGTTGCCCATATCAAGAACCAAATCTTCATAAATCAGAGAAGGTCGGTCAGGGCGTGGCTCATCATGCACATTAACCCGCCCGTCCTTTAACATTCTCACCCACTTTCGAACTTTACTGTCACTCATAGCATTATCACCGTAAACTTCACATCTCTGACGGTGAATTTTCGCTGCTGCCAAGTTACTTGCACTCAAGAATGGAATTACAGATCGTATCTCACAGTCAGCGGGAGGCACAATTTTCTTAAATATTATAAACTTCTACACAGCTCAGCAGACAGACAGACGATACGGCTGCAAATGGCGTCTCAACGGGGAGCAGACGCGCAAGCGCACTGCCGCTATCAAGCACATTCTCATTCTCATTCACAAACGGACCTTATTTAAAAAATATCCCTCGTATAATAACGTTCGATGAGCTCTTTCTGCCACGCGTTCATAAATGCAGTATACAGCAACAATCTGTAAGAATTGATACTTCGCAAAGACAAACATATTACATATATTACGCCACCCTTTCTTTGGAAAGTTATTGTTTAAATAGTTAAACATAATTTTCGTACTTTTTAGCATAGACTTTGTTTTAATCAAAAAAAGGACACGTAATAAAAACTGAAATTACAAATAATATCATGTCACAAAGTACTAATTAATGCCCACCAGTACTAAATATGCAGGTTTAATTTTTATAACATTTCTTTAATCTCTTTTGCAAATTAAACAACGTCAGATGTATTTTACATATATGTATACCAGGTTTGGCAATTTAACTCTTGGATTAGCACAATGAAAAGCAACACAGTTTAAGTAACACGAAAAATATTTGACAATTGTTCAAAATAATATCCGTTTATTTTAAAGCACTTATTGTAACGTGGTGAGTTTTCAAAAACAGTCCTCAACTGTTTTGAATTCACTTCAGAAAAGAGGTGCTTGTGCCAAGTCAGGCGAATAAGGTGGGTGACTGATCTCAACAACGCCGTGTTTCATGAGATACGACTTTACTTCATTAGTATAGAATAGGCAACTCCAACGATTGTGCTACAAGAAAGAAACTACCCTTTTCTCGAAATTGCGGTCGCACTCAAGAAATGCCGTGCAATAATACGAAGGCTGCCTTTTATATTTCGGGATTGGGCAACCCTAGTGCTGCCATTTGGCAATTGACGTCTCTATCGTAAAGTTTGAGATTTTTGACGGTATACGTACTCGAACGTTTTGACGTACGAGCGCTATTTGTGTTGTTTACAGGAACTTGAAAAATTCATATGGGCCAAAAAATGGAATTAGATCGTGAGAATTTTATGATTATGTTTTAAAACTTTAGACGTGGATTAACTCAACAACAGTGTATCGATGAACTTAATTCGATTTTTGGCGATGAAGCACCATCAAGGACGAGTGTTTATCAATGGTCTACCGATTTCAATCGTGGCCGTAGTTCGCTCAACGATGACTTTCGTGAAGGTCGTCCAAAATCGGTTGTTATTCCGAGAAACATTGCTGCGGTGCGTGAACTGATACTGCAAGATCGTCATGTGACTTATCGTGAGATTGAGGTATCCTTGGACGTTAGTGGGACCAGCATACATTCAATTTTGTATGAACATTTGGCCGTAAAAAAGATTTGTTCGCGTTGGATGCCACATAATTCTATAATCGCTCAAAAACAAGCTCGTGTCAACTGGTTGCAAGAAATGCTCAAAAAATTCCATCGCGGTGCTTCAAAACATGTGTATGACATCGTGAGAGGTGACGAATCGTGAATCTACGCCTATGAGCCCGCAACTAAACAGCAGTCGACTGTCTGGGTCTTCCAAGGCGAGCCAAACCCAATAAAAGTCGTTCGCACTCGAAACACTTCGAAGCAAATGGTCGCCTGTTTTTTCGGAAAAACTGGACATGTCTCAACGGTACCATTGGCGCAACGTAGAACGGTCAATTCTGAATGGTACATAACCATTTGTTTGCCAAAGCCTTCGGAGAAATAAGGAAAACCAACCGCCGAAGACGGATCATTCTCCACCACGACAATACGAGCTCTCACTGACTTTTTGAGCACTCAAAACGTCGATTTGATGAGTCATCCGCCGTACAGTCCTGATTTGGCACCCACTGACTTCTTTTTATTCCCGAACATCAAAAATAAATTGCGAGGCCAACGTTTTTCGACACCTGAAGAAGCGGTTGAAGCGTTCAAAATGCATGTTTTGGAGATACCTCAATCGGAGTGGAAAACGTGCTTTGAAAATTGGTTCACACGCATGCAAACGTGTATTAATCTTCATGGAGAATATTTTGAAAAACAATAAAGCCATTTTCGATGATATCTGAAAACCATTTTGAAGCTCTTCTGGCGTATGTCAAGAAGCTCCATGTTTTGGAAAAATAAAATCCGCTACAGAGGCCAAAGTGTTTTCTTTTAACATGTTTAAACATTTTTCTGTGTTAACAGTGTGATCAACATAATGCAGTTTTCCTACATCTCTTGCACACATTGAGCCCCACACCATGACAGATGCTGAAAACTTCACTTTCCTTTTTTCATAATCTGAATGGTAGGCTTTATTTTTCTGACGAATATCTTTGCCACCTATAAAAATTTTAAACCGAGGCTCATCGCTGTTCAAAATTCCAATTACTATGTTCTTTTGTCCATTTCAATAAATGACTATTCCTTGGCTTAAACAAATTATGTATTTTTTGAAATTTTACGTTTAGACAGTAGTGGAAAAATATTGCCTTATATGTCCAAAATCCTAAATTTTGAGCTTCTCTATGAACGTAGATTTTGAAACACGTCTTCCTACAGCATCGCTCCGGAGTACGCTCAATTGACCGTAGTTGGTATGTTTTTTTCCTTAATTATATTTTTCAATGCTCGTTTGTCAGTGTCTTTTAATGTTGTTTTTTTCGTGTATCTGGGCTTTGCGGCAATTAAACCACGTGCTGTGTGTACCCGCATAATATTTCTAACATAATCATTTTTCGATTTCAAAATTTGATTTTTCGGTTTTGGATGAGATACTAATCATAAATCAAATGTTTTCATCAATAACTTATCCTCTAGTTGTTTTTAAGGACTAAATTTCGGTGGTTTAGTGGTTAGCGCATTTGCCTATAGATCCAAGGGACACGGGGTCGAACCTGGCCGAGGTTGGTGAGTTTTCTCTAGCGGGGAAAAATCTAAAAGTGTGCCTTCTGTCGGATAAGAAGTAAAGCCGTATGTCCCGTGCCACTACGATGTGTGACACGTTAAAAATTACTACTGGAGTTGAAATTACCCCAGGTAGGAAAAATTATTAGTTAGGGTATGCAGTAAGTCAATGATGGCTGCAGTGCTTAGAGCTGCTTGGAAAACCGCGTCCTAGGACGCATAAAACGCGTTACTTTCACTAATTTCGTATTTATATTAAAAAGTTGAATATTATCGAATACATTTTACTATATGTAATCCAGAAAGGTTTCAATATCAATATGTAGTTTAAAATAATATACAGTAGCAGTTAGTTTTACAGTTTTTTAAATAATTTATAAAGAAATTGCAATTCTTATAGGTGGTGGGCCAACTGAAAAGGGACTCAGCTTATAATAGAAGCTAAAAGTATCATTTAGTTTAGATATGCATTGGAAATGTTGTATATATTCACGGAATGTACCTTACCAAAATTAGGAATTCAACATAATAATATATAATAGGATGAGGAGCTTGTCATCTTACCCTGTTTCTACTGTTTTCGATTTTGAATAATGTTGATCAAGTAAGTATCGTTAACAAATAATATATAATATATATATAGAGAGAGAAAGAATAACAGAGCTGCAATTGGATAACTAAGCTGGCCACCCCAAGGTTGAAAAATTTGAAACTCTCGTATTGTAAATGCTGTATCTTCATATGGATACGTTTCTTATACAATACTATTATAAAATGAAAAACAGTTATAGAGGAATGAATAGTTTATTTCAATTTCAATTTTTATCTCTGATTATCAAGACAAACTTTTTCACTTAACCGGCAACATCCATAATTGCATTGTTGATAATTTTATGATATCAAATAACAAACCTAAAATGACAATTACGCGGCTGAAAACAATTTAAAAATAAGTGGACGCGACTGCCTCCCTGGACTTTCCCATACTGGAAACTGTTCATATCATCTTTATTCAACAGTAGAGTTATTTTCCTCAAAACGGTTGTTCAAGTGCTATCCTAAAACCTTGCCTCGTAACGAACAGACTTACAAGGTTTGTAAGAATTCCCGCCAAATATCTGCGGTGCCCCTTAATTTCCTTTTAATATGCAACCAGGCATACTTCATTCTCTACTATATACGTCGCGCGGTCTAACTAGTACCGATCGCTGTTGCTAACGAGGTAAAATTTTCTAAGTCCCTGGAAATTATATTTTGTAGGGCATAAAAAATCCATTTTTTTATTTTCGCGGAAAAAGATTCTTTGACGCAAACAAATAACAACCGTTAGAATAAAAAAAATATTTTTCTAAAAAAGAGGGGGGAGGGGGCCGGTGCGCTTACATAAATCCACGAGTGTAATATTTCTTTGCATATTCATATGCTCCATTACTCACTGAGCGATTCAGTGAAAACCTCAGCTTCCTATCTTTTTTCGTTTATTAATTAAAGGAGTTTGAAGTTTCAAACTTCCAAGCTTCGTAGAGGGCGCCACAGGAAAATTACGGAGTTCTTCAAAAAATATATCGATAGCCCCTTGCGAGGTCTATCGACATATGAAATTTAAAAAAATTCCTTGGAGCAGTTTTTGAGAAATAATTTTTTGAAAATTTCCAAAATTTTGAAAATTCGTCATTTAGGCCCCTTATAATTTTTCAAAAAACTTTTTATATCACCTCATTTTACCCTTCATATACTATTCAGAAAATAAAAATCATTTGAATCGATTCATCCGTTTTCGAGTAATAGGGCGTTAAACTCAAAATTTTCAAAAAATCATAGCGCCCTTCATTTTAAAGCTAGCGAGTTGGGCAAAAAACTAACAGATTTGTCTTATGACCCTCTATCGTTATCCGCGATAAAAGTTTCAAAATTGTAATCACGAAAAAAGTGATACCAAAAAAACATGCGTAACTTCCGCTTCCGTTTTCGGATTTTTTTGAAAAGCTTATTTTTTCGATGAATTTTCGATACACCCCCGCATTCCAAAGCGCATCAAAATCGGAGCAATACTTTCGGCTGTAGGAGCGTCACATACGTACATACGTACGTACGTACGTACATACGTACCCACCCACAGACAGACATTTTTTAAAAACCACTTTTTTGGGTTCCTAGAGACCCAAAACGGATATATCCGTTAAAATCTCGATTTCGAAAATTTTCATGATTTCAATACTTACCCTATACCTATAAGGTATGGGAAAGTAACAATATGATACAACTAACTGTAACCGAGTTCAAAAAGATGAATGAAAAACATCGATCCGTTTACATGCTAGAGAATATTTTATGTTACTTGAAGTGTGATTATTGTCAGTAATTTAGCGACAGAGGAGCAAAGAAAAGTAAAGCTTTACTATTCAGCAAAGAGCATATAATTCTTATATGCTATTCAGTGACTGTTACATTAAAGAGAAACAAAATGCAAAACTAACTTCCTTTCCAGTCTTGTAGGATCTGCTATAAATATTTTAACATCGGTTGGACAAGAGAAACTTCAAATTCTCAAAGGATCAATAATTTTTCTGTTTCCACAGTTGCGCTTTTTTCCAAAGAGTTTGTCGTCCTCAATACATGTAACTTGAAGCCCCGAAAAACTTCGATAAATAATTTATTGAGTTTTTGCAAGTTCGCGAGTTTAGTCCCGTCTTTGGTCAAGAGAAAAATGTAATAAATTTTGAATAAACCCCCATTTATCTTACACCCAAGAGCCCTGGAGAATGTCAAGCTTTATACAAGACTAACAATTTTCTGACACTTATTTACTGTGTAATAAACTACGCACTAACGAATAAGATAGGTATGTAGCATTTTTAAGACCCAATAAAGGCGCAAATAACGTGGTTTTAGTTTTTCTACTAATTCGCAATATTGGTAATTGCTTTACGTAATATTTAATTAAATTTGCAGTGTAACCAGGTTACTGATTAACAAACGCAGAGCACAAATCAATTACAGATATTAAATAATTAATTTGCATATTACAATTGAAATTATGTATGAAACGATTATTTAATT
>JABXWE010039191.1:0-13804 GCA_014611495.1 Limonius californicus
ATAATTGAAAGGGTTTCCAATTTTTACGTACTGTTAAACGATTTCTACATTACAACTCCACTTATACTACATACTTTTAGATGTTCAACGCCCACATCAAATTAAACTTAACTCAATGGACCTTCAAATTATAAAATAATACACAGAATGTTCCACTTAAGAAACTGGCATTTTATAAATAGCCATCACACGGTGTAATACGTCGCATTGTGATTTAAGGGCTTTCTTACGTTTATTTGCTCGCCACCGGTAGCTTCTTTGCCCTTTACTCGCGGGTTCCTTGGCTCGACAACTATTTGCTCGCCAAAGCAATTGCGCTAGGGACAGACGCTCGACACGCAGTTTAATAATAGTTCGAAAGAACAGTATTTCTAGTGAATTGTAACGAAGTAAGGCAAGAAACAGTAACAAAAAGCAATTTGTTGTAAAAATAAACGGATGGTGAGCAACTGTCTACGCGAGCATCAATCCCACTGAGTAGTCGGCGGCAAGCAAGTGGAGACGAGCAGGTCTTGGCGAGCAAGTCGTGGCGAGCAAATCGTGGCGAGCAAGTCGTGGCGAGTAAGTCGTGGTGAGCAAGTCGTGGTGAGCAAATCGTGGCGAGCAAGTCGTGGCGAGTAAGTCGTGGTGAGCAAGTCGTGGTGAGCAAATCGTGGCGAGCAAGTCGTGGCGAGCAATTCGTGGCGAGCAAATCGTGGCGAGCAAGTCGTGGCGAGCAAGTCGTGACGAGCAAGTCGTGGCGAGCAAATGACTTACGAACCGCTTTAAGTGACTATATGGGTTTCAAGGCTAAGAACCAATACAATTTTACAGCGAAGTAGAACTAATAATCTTCTTGAATTAAAAAAGGAACACAGCATGACTTTAAATAGTCTATATAGTATATAGTAATTATTTATACATATGTACAGGGTGTTCAATTTGAAAAAGTACAATGTGATATATCTCTGAAAGTTAAAGTGGCACTCAAAATGTCGTGAAACTGTTTCTACAACTTGCAGTCCCCCTCATCACGACTTATAAGGAAACCTTCCCCATTCAACCCCTTAGGTCCTAGTTACCCCAATTTAAAAAATTCAAAGCGGTGACACCCACCTTGTGATACCTCATTAAAAAGCTTTTACAAAATGCTATTCAAAAGTAGGAAACATTTTTTTATCTGATTGGTTTCGGAAAATGCATAGAAAAAACTCAATAAGTTCTAAACCAATTATATATTGTAGCTGAAATTTAAAAATATCTATTGTTGAAATATTCAAAATGCATTCCATTATTCTCTAGGCTATAGAAATGTCTACTTTCAAATTATCTCTGAACATTTTGGAAGGTTTGTAGAGGATTAGCACAGCACTCCTGAACTATTTCTCTTTACAGTTGTAAGCCTGAATTTAAATTTTCAGTAACCCCATAAAAAAGATTAATGAAGTTAAATCTGGAGGTCTTCGAGGCCACTCTATTTTCCCAAAACGAATCAGGTAAAAAGAAGCTTTTCAATGAAATGTCACAAGGTGGGTATTACCATTTGAATTTTTTTTGTTGGAGTACCCACAGCCTTAGGGGTTAAGAGATAAAGGTTACCTTATACGAAGTCATAATGATTTCTTGTAAACGTTCTAAAAATTTTTTCCACAATACCTTCAATGGCTGCTTTGCTTCCAGAGAAATAACACAGTGCACAATTTCTAATTGACACCCTGTATATATTATTCCACAGAATTACTTGATTTACCGTCTGGAGCCGATCTTTAACTTACAACGCAAAAATTGTGCTACTGCATGTTACTGAAAGATATTACGTTAACACAAATACAGTTTGTTAACTAAACCTGCGAAGTAATTATTATGCTTGCTAAAGTTTAATATTACGTTCGTTTTTTTTAAATACAGTCTTTTATTAAACTGTGTCTTGTAACAGTCTTAGCTCTCGCAACTTCCACTTTTAGAAATAATGACAAATGCCATTTTAAAATATATTAAAAAGTTCATTAGTTCGCGATTGTACCTATGCGAAATACTCACCGTCTGAGTTACAATATTTATATTTAAAATAAAGGTCATTGCGTCTATTAATTCGGCTCCAGTTTTTTATTAATTGGAATCTACGAAAAGCTACACATTTTGTTTCTTAGCAGAAAAACAGATAGGCGTTAAACTTATATGCAGAATGTTTCTGGCAAAAACTGCAGCTTGATAGATTATTGTGTTTTAGGCATTTCAAACAATATATTTTGTAAAACATATTTTGAAATTGAAGTTGTAATATTTCGTCGAAGTACGTCCAAATATTAGGTTGCGTTAACGCGGCGCCTCTCTCCCACGAGGATTGATCACTATGGGAGAGTAGATCAACAACCCCCCTTATGGGGGAGGCCCATGCCCAACAATGGGATACTGCGGGCTAATAAAAAAAAACGTCTAAATATTAGCGCTGGTATCTCAGTTGGTAGAGCACTCACTTTCTGAGTAAAACGTCGATTCTGGCTTGGGTTCTAAACGTAAGATTTATAACAATCTTGTCTGCAACCCACCATACACAATTTCCCAATCCGGCTTGCAACCGTGGGATCTTAATGCTTAAAACCTGCTCTGGAATTTCTGTCGTTCGAATTCGACGTTAAACTGTAGGTCCTCCGCGGTTCTACTTTAGCGCTGAGGAGAAACACGTGGCAGAGGAGAGGCCGATGGCTGTCGATGACTTCCAAATATTATAAAGTTTGCATGTCAAATGACTTATTTTTCATTTACAAAATATTTAGAAACATCACTGAAATTAAAAATTAAGGAGATTCGTTATCGAAAGAAATCAGGGATTTTTGTTGGGACACTCTGTACCTATATGTATTTACGAGAAACGGAGTCGGTGGGTTAGTTTTAAGGAAGACGAAAACAAATTCGTTGAACTTGATTATTTCCGTTCATGTGCAAACAGTATTAGAAATCTCTCACGAATGTATTAAAATTACAGCACATTATTTGGGAAAACAGCCTAAAAAAATTGTAATAACCAAAGTTTCCTACTAGTATTTCGAATAATCAGATATAACTCATGTGAACAAGGAAATAGGAACGTCGTGATTTATTTTAGATGTTTTTTTATGGTAATCAAAATCGCATTAGATACAAATGTAACTCCGTTATAAATTGCTTCAATCTATCTAAAATATCGACATTTTTCCTGGCTTTACGTAAGTAACAATACATTTTAGATATTTAAATGAAACAGTGGCGTACCAAAAAATGTTGTAATGATTCTCTTTATATTTTATTAGTTACCAGGTTTGTAACAGATGCATATCCATTTAAACAAATACTATACATATTATGTATTCTACAGGATTATTCGTGTAAGTACATCTTCCAATCGGTTTTATTATCCGCCTGTAACACTCACTTTTCATTTTATTTCTACTTTACATTTAATAGAAACAACCTTGCATTAAATTAGTTATTTTAAATTATCTAAGACTAGACCGTATAATAAATTTGGTATACACGTTGAAAGAAGTCCTGCAGAAGTAAGGAATATTTTCAAAATGAGATTCAGAAATATCATTGAGCAATTATGGAGAGGTAGCAGGAAAGTCCGGAAAAGAAATGTCCGAAATAAGTTCAGGAGAGATCTGGAAATCGAAATAATATTTTCGGACAGCCAAAAATGTTGGGAGTTTTCAATGGACCTCACAGCATTAGACAAAAACTGCATAAAAATTTTAAGATTGAAAACATGTTATAAGGAATCCAGGAATTCAAAGTAAATTATTGAAAAGCCAGGAAACCATTTAGTAAACTTAGGAAAGCTTTTGGAAAGCCAATAATTTTGGGGGTGTTCAATAGACGTCAAAGAGTTAGGCAAAAACCTTGTAAAAGTTTTAAGATTGGAAAAAAGTTATAAGGAATCCAGGAATTCAAAGTAAATTATTGTGAAACCAGGAAATCATTAGTTAACTTAGGAATGTTTTCGGAAAGCCAAGAATTTTAGGGGTGTGCAATGGACCTAAAACCGTTAGACAAAAACCTTATAAAAGTTTTAATATTGAAAAAAAATTATAAGTAATCTAGGAATTCAAGGCACATTATTGAGAACCCAGAAAATCATTTAGTAAACTTAGGAAAGTCTTCGGAAAGCCAAGAATTTTGGGGGAGTTCAATGGACGTCAAAGAGTTAGACAAACACCTTATAAAAATTTTAAGATTGAAAAAAATTATAGGGAATCTAGGAATTCAAAGTAAATTATTGAGAAGCCAGGAAAACATTTAGTAAACTTAGGAAAGTTTTTGGAAAGCCAAGAATTTTGGGGGTGTTTAGTGGACCTCAAAGCGTTAGACAAAAACCTTATAAAATAAAAAAAAATTATAAGAAATCCAGTAATTGAAATTAAATTATTGAGAAACCAGGAAATCGTTTAGTAAACTTAGGAAAGTTTTTGGAAAGCCAAGAATTTTTGGGGGTGGTTAATGAACGTCAAAGAGTTAGACAAAAACCTTACAAAAATTTTAAGATTGAAAAAAGTTTTAAGGAATCCAGGAATTCAAAGTAAATTATTTAGAAGTCAGGACATCATTTAGTAAACTTAGGAAAGTTTTCGGAAAGCCAAGAATTTTGGGAGTGTTCAATGGACCTCACAGCGTTAGACGAAAACCTTATAAAAGTTTTAAGATTGATAAAATATTATAAGAAATCTAGGCATTCAAAGTAAATTATTGAGAAGCCAGGAAATCATTTAGTAAACTTAGGAAACACAGAAGCCAGGCTTGTAAAGTAGGGTAAATCTAAAGGAAATTAGTGGCAAGTCCAAGAGAGGTCTGTAAATTTGAAAAAAGTAGGGAAGTTCGGACCAAACCAACGTTTAACTAAGTTGGGACATCAAAAGAATCATTTAGTTGTGAAGTATGGCGGAACTTCTACGAAAAAATACAAAAATAGTTGTAAAATTGGCGGAAGTCGTGAGAAACTTCCAAGGTAGTCGAGGAGTGCAAGGGAACCTTCATACAGTAACAAGTTTAGGGAAACTTAAAGATACCTCGAGGATATCGGAGCCAAAAACGCCTACGGAGAATTTTGGATTATTCAGTGGCAAATTTGTGAAAAGTTGGAAGGTTCAAGGCAACTTGGAAAATCTGGGAGATTACGGGAAGTCAGGAGGGAAAAGGGGAGTCTTAAAAAATTGGAATGTCTAAAGCTTGGTAAAATAAAATAAGTTCTGCGAAAGTGGGACAATTAAAGTCATAATTTTAAGATTAGTCATAGGGAATTAATAACCAGCGACGTTGGGATAGTTTTAGAGAAGTTAGAAGGTAGGGCGGTACACTAAAGAATTTCAGAAATACCTGAAGATATCTAGAGCATAGTAGGGAGTTAAAAGTCCATGAGATGTTGGTAAGACAAGGGGATGAGTAAACTTTGAGAAAATTGGGACTTTTCTAAAGACAGAAAGTAATCATAGACATATAAGAGTTAAGAGAACTTGTATGGAAGTAGGAAGGTTAGGCACAGAAATTCTAGGCAATTTAGTAAATCTGAGAGTCCGCCGGGAAGCCTGCAACGGTTTGCAAATGTTGGAAAGTCCGACGATCCGCTGCAGTTAAAAGCCTTAAAAAATTGAGAATGTCAGAGGAAATTAGTAATCAATCATAAAAACATGAAAAGTCAGATAATAAAAGTCAATCAGGGGGTCACGAAAAGTTAAGAATAAGAAAAATCAGAAAATTGTTAGGGGGGGTAGGAATATTACTGGACTATACTAAGAAATTCTATAGAAGTCGAGGAGAATCAAAAAGCAAAGCGACTAGTAGAACAGACACTCCCGTAGAAGTCAGAGAAAATAAATATAAATTTATAAGTTTATAAGTATTTATAAGTCAATATCTGCCAGTATGGTCTATTGGTTAGGGCATTGGCCCGGGTGCGGAAGGTAGAGAGTTCATATCCCCCACTCGATGCCTAGTGAGTGGCCTACCCAGGCTTTAAATGATTGCGTACCTGCGTTCGAATGAATAAGGGGTAATGATGTGGTAGCCCAATGCGTGATGCTCGCCACATATGAATTAGGCACGCGACAAGCGCAAGGATACGTGAGCTCTGACCTTCTGCTTTGCAGACCAAACATCTTCATGGGGTGTGGAACCTTACCATTATTATTGCAAGTCAGCATGAAGCAATGAGGACTTCGGAATTTTGGAAACTAGAAAATTAAATAATCTGGGGTTGCTGAGAGGTTTAGGCGAACTGCTAAGGAATTATTTTTTCAATCAAAATTAAAATATTTGATTCCACAAAGGAACAAATAAAAAAAGCACAAACTAATTTCATACAAAGCAGGCCATTATTTTACAGATTATTTTACCATAGGTTTGTTTTGTTTGTGAATATAACCCTCTTATTTATTTAATTTCTAAGGGATAATAGGTTTTATTCGGAATTATATACTTTTTCGAAGGTCTTTATGTAGTTGGTAAGTTCAATAACGATCGTTGTTTAACAGAAGTCATGACCTGGCGCAACAAATTAACGTGACTGAAACGCAAAATATTTCTTATGATGTTTTTATAAATACTTGTATGTATTTACTGTCCAGAATCACCAAGATATAGTGTAAAATAAATGTTATTATATATATACACACATACACATACTGTTATATACATATACATAATTAACAGTACTCTAGCTGTATCCGTGTTCACTGTGCAAGTTTTGTTTATTAATTGTTATTTATGAAAATGTTTATAAATTAATGTGTACATACTATACTTGTCGTTACATAAAGCAGACTACTTTAAACGTTTTTAATATCTTATACAGTATGATTGTTTACTATTTTGATAAGAATTCGCCATGAAAAACATGTTTTCCCCACTGTTAATTCTGAAAATGTCTTCTGAAACCAGAGCCTGCAGTTGATTGATAAACTTTAATTTGCGAACGATACGAATAATAAATTATCCTAGAAATTGTGTCACATGGGGGGCAATTATGAAGATTAAACATACAGTATGTTTTTCATGGCCTACTCCTAAGTTTTATGATCGTGCTGTATAAGCCAGCAGTTGACTTTATAAAACAGTAAAAATATTTTGGTTTCTATGACGACTTTTAAAACTAACCATAACTAGGTATCCTGTATGTGGAATTAAATGCAATCCGATTACGAAGGGTCTGCTTTATATACAAAATATTATTTTAATTTTATCTCCGAATTTGGAGGCTATAAGCGGTATTCTAAATGGAAATATGTATTATTCTTATACTATAATAACACGATAAATGTTGTGATATAAAAAGTAGAAATACAAAAAACATGATTTTCATATGAACAACTTGTGTATCATAAATTCTGAATTCAGAAATTAGACATGGCTTCACGTTAGCAAACTTTTAATTTTGGTAATTTTCATAAACTATAATTAGGCAACCACGAACATATTTATCTTTTAGCCGTCCATAGGTAGTATTTAGCGTGGACCCACCTTCAAGTTTATCAAATGAATGTCAACTTTTAAACCGGCTCCCATTTTTTCATCTACAGGGTGTTATGAAAGTAAAGGGACACAGCGTAACTAGAGCTCCCTAAGGTCAAATGGGAGCGGAATGCTTCCTTAAGAAGATATTGGTCTTAAAGAAGAAAAAATGTTTTTGACATTGCGTGTATTTCAGAAACAAAATGGTGGTTCGAGCTTAAAATTGGTACACATCCACTTCAGGCGAAGTCGAACATTGCCACCATACAGGGCGATTGGGTTTTCATTGGCCAGGTCATATCTTGGGTAATATTAGAGATACACGAAAAAGTCAAAGGCAAAACGTTCTATGTACCACTTAATCAATAAACTCGTAGATGTCCAATGGCCTCATAATGGGATAATGTAGATAAGTCAATGAATAAAACCACAGTCGAATCCCACAAAGTAAATTATATTGTTAAAAGTTAACGTTTTCGGAACAACAGTGTCCATCTTCAGACTTAAATAATATCCTTAATAATACACTTAATCTATAACATAGTGGCAATAATAATTTTTCATGCCCTATTAGCTTTTGTAAAAAACTTTAATTTTGTCAAATAGAACATCCTGTATATTTTGTCAGACGACTCTACCTTAAATTCTCTTTTCAGTTTTGTATAATAATTGAAGAATCGCATTTCTATAAGGGTAGAAAAGTCATATCATAAAATCACAATAGAACTGAACAATTCTCACACGGCATTGTTTCATGCAGCGTTTGACAATTTATAACTAAAACGTTGTTTATCGTCGCACTTATCCCATTGTTTTACTAACCGACGTATACCTGCTCATAGAATTCTTGTGGCTGCTGATTGAAGAACTCCTCCACAGCTATCTGCACTTCCACGTCAGACTCCAAACGCCGACCTTTTAACGCCTTTTTCAGCGGTCCGAAAATATGGTAATCGCAAGGCGACAGATCCGGGCTATAGCGTGGATGCTCTAAAACTCTCCATTTCTTTCGTTGACCATTTTCTTTTACCACATTAGCAACAAAAGGCCTAGCATTGTCGTTCAACGAAATGACCCAACGCGTAAGTTTTCCTGGACGTTTCCATCTTATTGCTTGATGAAGCTTGTTCAAAGTTTCATTGAATAGATTTGCATTGACATTTACTCCAGGTTCCTTAAACTCTACCAACAAGGGTCCTTCATGGTAAAAAAAAATGTTAACATCACCTCCCTGCAGAAGGTTGTGCTTCTAACTTCTTCGGTGGTCATGAACTTGAACGTTTCCACTTCATCGACGATAACTTACTGGATGGCTCGTGGTAATAGCACCAAGAAGCAGAAGCAGAAGAAAGTCATCACCATTTTGTCTGTAGTCTATGAAGTGTTGCAGACATGAGCCCATTCGCAAGCATTTTTGTTCATTACACAAGAGACGAGGAGTCCATTGCGAAACCCAGATTACGAACAATACTACAGACAGATCCTGCACTACATTTCCGAAATTTCTCTATTTGAAATTTGACGATTTTCTCTAATAAGCCCTGCCACACTTGCGATATTATTTTCTGCTAATGCAGTACCCCGTGCACCTGGTCGCGGCTCATACATAATCTCTCTTTTCCAGTCTTAAATTTTCGACCCCATTCCTTCAAAATTGGGTACTCAATACATGCATTTCCATACACTGCTTGCATTCGCGTATGAATCTACAACGGCTGCACACCCTCAACGCATAAAAATTGTGGGACCGTACGTTGGACGGATTTTCAACAACAAACGCCGTTTCAAAATGGAAGTTTTAAAAGTCAGAATCAAATTCAAACGGCAGAAACTTATTAATGTGTTGCTTACAAACATTACTAACATTAACAAACGTCATTTAAATTATTGCATTTGTTTTCAAGGCTAAGTTGATCAAAGATGGGTTTCAGTTGAACAAGCCTTGTATTTTTGTATTGGTCAACTCTTGTGATTTTATTATTTCACTCTTTTAATCGTATTGGAATACAAATCCTGATTTTTTATACACGAATCGAAAGAGAATTTAAGGTAGAGTCGTCTGACAACAAAAATATACGGGGCGTTCCATTTAAAAACCCAAAGTTGGACATTTTTCCCAAAAACTAGTACGCCATGAAAAATTATTATTGTCGTTATGTTGTAGATACAGTTAAACTAAGAAAGTTTATGTTCTGACTTTTTCTTGTATCTCTTATATTATCGAAAATATAGGCTGGTTAGTAAAAAACCAACCACCCTGTATAAGCATTACTGCGTTGTAGAGGGCGCTACCGGAAGATTTTTTCGTATATCTTTATTATTAATATTTTTATTCTTAAGGTAAAGTTTATGATACAATAGTTATATTTACATAAAAAAATTTAAG
Source organism: Limonius californicus (assembly GCA_014611495.1). Classification (NCBI taxonomy): domain Eukaryota; kingdom Metazoa; phylum Arthropoda; class Insecta; order Coleoptera; family Elateridae; genus Limonius; species Limonius californicus. The sequence goes on from JABXWE010039191.1 coordinate 9,845, forward strand.
CATTTCAGTGTACTAATTTAATGCATTTGTTACATATTTTATATTATTATTATAAGTTGTTATCTGTCAGTTTCACAATAGTAAACCAGTATACTGTTGTTTTACCGAGTTATTATCGAATTTATTAAGTAGTTGTTCTTGTGTTTTTAATTTGTTCTTAAAATTTCTGTTTATTAACATTTAGGATAAGAAAAAATCAGCCGACAGCGCCCTCTACAATATGCAGTAATGACTATAATATGTTGAGAATGTTTGGCTACCCCCGAAGTGGATGTGTACGAATTTTCAGCTTGATCCGCCATTTTGTTTCTCAAATATACCCAGTTTTAAAAATATTTTTTCTTCTTCAAAGCATTCTTGTAATAAAGTATGTTTGGTTTAATCGATCCCATTTGATCTCAGGCAGCTGTAGTTAAGCTGTGTCTCTTTACTTCCAGGACATGCTGTATATCAATATCTGATTTATTATTGAAATTATACCCTTAATACCGTGTTTACGATGTTTGTGTGGGTTTTCGTGAGAATGTGTTTGCGGATACGGTTACTGTTTCAGCCATTATCTGCATACTACCACTAAAATTGTGTGCTTTTCTTTGTGTACCTACTGTCATCAAAACAGGAGCGGTGAAGCCCAAACAAAGCGTTTTAAACATCCTTGACCGAATTTGTTTTTTTGGCAGCTAAACGAATACAATCGGATTGATTTTTGCTGTAAATAAAAGTTAATTTAACGTTACATTGTCTAGAAACTTATATATATATATAATTTGTAATATTGATTTCCTGTTTTCATACCAGAATTTCAGGAAATACAAGAGCATCATTTTTTGGAAATGCTTCTTAAATTCTTTGTCTCATATTCGCTTTGATCGCTTTAATGAGAACTGAGAGTATATAAAAAAAGCCATCGGGAAAATGGGCTGTTACAATAAATCTCGATTCTGAAGTTGAAGCGGAAAGTGAATTTCATTAACTCGAATGCAAGATCTGATAAAATACATTAAAACAAATTGAAAGTTTTCTTTGGCAATATCGTAGCTTCAAATTGACTGCGCTACTGAAAATAAACAAGGAATTCCAATAAAAATTCAGAATTTCACTTAACGTAAGAACGAATTTGAGGGAAAGTATTCAAGAGTTACTTTTCTACGGTTGTTTTACACTTCCAAAAATACGGAAGGTGATTTACACCGATTCCCAAACTACACTTCGTTGCATATGAAATGCACCACCCATTAAAAATAAAGCTACGGGTTTGAAACATTGCTAAAATAATGTTTCATTGTTGCCTATGAAATGATCATGTTTTCATAAAAAAAGATTAACAATTATAAGAAAACAATAACAACAACGGAAACAATATTAATAATGTGTAACATCGCCATGAACAGCAATGACAGAATTTACTCGTCGTGGCATGCTTTCTATCAAGTGGTCTATGTTCTCCTGGGGTATCTCGTTCCATATGACCTCAAGTTGGTGTCTCAACTCGTCTAAGTTGTTAGGAGCTCTTGGCAATAATCATAGCCGCCGGCCCATTATGTCCCAAAGATGTTCGATCTGCGGCAAGTCCTGGTTCTGGTAATGTTTGCAGTGTGTGGACGTGCGTTATCCTGTTGGAAAATACCGTTTGGCAAAGTCTGCATGAATGGTACTAACACCGGTTCCAGGACGTCATGAATATAGCGATGAGCATTTAAAGTGCCTGGGACGAACACAACAGGTGATCTTCTACCGAAACAAATCGCACCCCAAACCATAACTCCAGGTGTTAAAGCTGTATGGCGTCTTTCAACAAACTCTAGATTTTGTCTTTCTCCTCGATATCGACGTACCTTCCTACGGCCGCCATTTGCCCACAAACAAAATCTTGATTCGTCACTGAAGACAGTGTCGTTCCATTGCTGATTCCAATACTACCGCTCTTGACACCAAGCAAGCCTAACAGCCTTGTGATGTGCAGGTAAAGGGAGCCGTTGGAGTGGACGATAGGATCGCAGTCCAAAAGAAGAGATTCTTCTGTAAATTGTTGCCATTGACACGCGGCGGTGATGAGCTCGCAACCAGTCTACAGCAACAGACCTTGTTGTTTGTAAGCGGTCTTGTGTAGCCATTCTTCGAAAAAGTCGATCTTCACGAACATTGCTGCTACGTGGAGGTCTACCAGCTGGACGATGTTGCTGAATGCCTTCTTCTGACCAAGCAGACCATATTCGTGCAACTGTAGTGTGGTCCCGATTTACCCTTCCACCAATTTCACGCAAAGAAAGTCCAGCTTCTTTCGTGCCGATAATCCGACTTCTATCAAAATCGGAAATGCATGTTAAAATGTCTACGTTGTCTTACTGGAGGCATTTTAAAACATTAATTCTGTAACAAAACGTAAACAAATCTCGAAACAACTAATTAATGTTTACTAGATATTGTTTTGTTTCTAAACAAAGTTGATGAGAGACAGTAGACGACCATCACAACCACTTGATTTTTTTAATGGAAACAGTGATCATTTCATACGCAATAATAAAACATTATTTTAGCAAATTTTCAAACACGTAGCTTTATTTCTAATGGGTGCTGCATTTCATATGAAACTGATCATATATGTGTTTCTAATACGTTATATTTTTGAAAGCTGTGGTTGTTTAATGAAATATGATAATACAACGAAAACACACCATGAAATATTCTCTAAAATCGTTCCAAAACCAAAAACAGAAAACGGGCGTATTTTTTGGCATGCTGTTGTGAGAACGATTTTTCAAAATATACGCAGGGCTGACACCCAAATTCAAATGTGTAATTGTTTTCCGAAAATTCCAGCTTGAACGTCAAGGCCGCTACGATTTTTGACCATTTTGAATTTAAAGATTATTTATCCAAAAACTAAATGCATATTAACTATAGTCTATTTATAAGCCCTTACAGAAAAAAATATAATAGATGCAAAAATTATCGGTGGGCTGCCTATTGGGCGACGATCAACTGGGCAATATACATATAATGGACGGTGGTCAACTAGGCGATAGCCAAGTGCGCGACGGTTAATGCGACGACAGAAACTTATAAATGTTTGTCCGCTTAGTAGGCATACGATTTAGCGGATGTTTTTTATAAACCTAACCTAACCTAACTAGCTGACTCGTTTTTGCAAGGGAAATTTCAATATTTGCGTTTGTCGCTCAGATGTCCGCCGCCCACTTGGCTATCGTTCAGTTGATCATCGCCCAGTTGTCCGTCGCCGAGATGACAATCGCCCCTCTGTCATCGCTTAAATATATAGTTAACCGTGTCGGTTAAACGCAACACAAATGCCTAAATGGCGATTTATCAAACTGTTTGAAATTTTCAGAAGCCACACTAAAAACTTCAATACAATTCTTAATCCTCACCTTTTAAGTCCTTTATAAATGCTTCACAACTAGGTCATATAGAACGAAAGAGTAGTTCTAACCCAATTTTCCTCAATAGGGTACGAAAATTAATATATACATTTTAACACATTCTTATAGTAAAGTTCCAACAAGTTCTTAGTTGTTTAATCTAAAGAAACTGTTGGATAAAAAATAGAGCGAACCTTGAGCTAATCGTGCTTCAGTGTTGTAACGAGAATTACAAGTACAGCATGCACAATGTATACAGGGAGTCATGTAACATTAACAATTTGGAATTAATTTCTGCAAATACCAGTTGAAAATAATTTGCATTTAATTTTTGCAGACATTTCCAAAATTATATAACGCCTATCACAATCCTGTTATACTCGGTATATTCATAGCGTATCCACAGCGACCTTGATATGAGTATTTTACGAATATATACAGGGTGACAATAATCTACCCGTGTTGTATGGGTAACTTTGTTAATATAAGAGTTACAGAGTCGGTTAAATTACCAAAGTTGGGCAGAATTTTGACGCGAATTTAATGCCATTTTTGAATTTGACCTAGATTTTCAACTTTT
>JABXWE010039195.1:0-14519 GCA_014611495.1 Limonius californicus
TACGTACATACGTACATACGTACGTACATACGTACATACCCACCCACAGACAGACATTTTTTAAAAACCACTTTTTTGGGTTCCTAGAGACCCAAAACGGATATATCCGGTAAAATCTCGATTTCGAAAATTTTCATGATTTCAATACTTACCCTATACCTATAAGGTATGGGAAAGTAAAAAACAACAAACGAAATGTTATTGCATTTAAGCAATTGTATTAATTTGAAGCGAGAGTAGGAATCAACTATAGCATACAGAATTCCATTAAAAAAAATATACAAACAGGTGAAGTAGGTATTTCACATTTATCAAATTTGTATTGAAACAAGGACGAAATTTTATAAGGGCCTATTTAGGTTATAGTTTTACTGATTTAAATCTTTTTGGGATTAGAATAACCCAAATCCATTTTAAACTTTTATCCGCAATAATGAAGTAGAAAAATTAGCAGTTCTTGTTTACAAAATATTTTTGTTTGTTATATTGTAGTTAAACTAGCTAAATATAGTATAAAACCGGTTAGTATTTTAATGTTTGCCCTTATTGTGAAATACATTTCTATTTAAAAAAATTGTCATTAAAAGTGATCTCCAATTTCTAGAAAGCTGAAGGAATCAACTATTTTACTATTTTATTTTTATAAACTTCTTTGCTCTGTTAACATTGTAAAGTTGTATAACGACGAAAATATCATTTTTTATCAAATTGTAATATCGTCTTTTCTTCAGTGTGAAGAAGCGGAAATTTCTGCCATGGTGGTCTTAAAACAAGAATCCTTGGACGACTGCGAAGAAGCTATGGTACCAAGATCGCTGGGATCTGTACAGAAAGTACCCTCCCTCAGTGATCTCTCAGATACTGAAGCCTCATCGGGTGAGTTTCTTTTTATTTTATTTTCTTATACTTGAAACGATGTTTCATTTGAACTTGCATGAAGAACTTGTCTTAAATAAGATAGTTCGCTATTGCTTTCTCATGCACTTAATTGACATCTTATCATTAACGCCAGTCAGAGGGATTTACGTCTATGTATAAATTCAACTGAACCTCTTGACAGAGTGGTTTGAATTGTACCTATATTATGAAAATTTACAAAAATTACTAAATTATCGTATGAAAACTTCTGTTACTATTTTCATAAGTTTCAAGTTTCCTTGTCACTTCTTGAGAAACCTCCGTCTAATCCTTTCGCTGTTGTGTCGAAGTTCCTGTTATAATTCGTAGGTATCAAATAACGCCATCAAGCGGGTTGTGATGTTATGAATTGGCTGTTAAAAGCAACTAGTTACGAGAGCATTACGATTCGATTGTAAAAATTATTATGTTAATGTCGGGCTCAATTGCTTCGAAAGCAGAGCGCTGACGCATTTTAATTAAGAGATGTGTATTATTATGATGGTTTGATGAGTGGAGGAGAAAGGGGCGCCTTGAATTAATGAGGATATGACAGTTTATTCTATTTGTTTTATGTCTACTTTTTGCTGGTTGCCTGAAAAAATGTATGACCATTTAAGTGAGTCATACTTTAACTCACCTGGTTAAATGTGAATAATTTAAACTGCAACGAGAAAATATATTATATTTAAAAAAAAATTTAGAAATAAACGACGTATGTAGTAGTTGATTGTCTTATAATACATCTAGGAAAAAAGCTTCTAAGATATTGTTCAATCATTAAGAAGTTCTCTAAGACGCGTGGAAATCAATTAGTTAGAAGTTTGTTGGCACGAAATTTAAATAATTAATTTATGTTACTATTATATTTAATTTTATAATATCTAATCAGTTTTTGTACGACGAAACGAAACGTCGTTAATATTATAAAATAGATTGAAATTCCTAGTATTTTATATATTTTAAAATTATATTTTACAAAATAACGTAGCTATTTATATTTCTGTCCTCTTCCAGTTGGAAGACCTGCTCAAATTGTCCTTGTTCAAAACAAGCTATTGTATTGATACAGATTTTTGTAACATTATTTCGAGTTTATTCCTGTTTCTCAAATATTCCACATGTGGTACTTCGTGTTATTAATTCATCAAATGCAAATCTCCGGTATTACTTCATAGGGGAACCTTTTTTTTTTTTTTTTTTCTTCCACACATCATACTACCGTTCCCCCCCCCCAAACCCTTCGCATACATCAGGGGTCCGTCCCTACACACTAACCATTCAGCAGCATGCACTAAACAACTAACTGAATCGCGCCCCACTGGGATTCGAAACACTCCGAAAGGCGCAAATTTCAGTTACTCGTATGATCAGATTCTCCACTCTAACCACCCGTCCCTTCATAGAACCTATTAAACACAAGACCTCAAAAAATGCAAAGCCTCTCTAGCACATGACAACAATGTAATGTGTAATTAGAGCTCGATAGCATATCTACAAACAATAGCATTATTGCAAAGCTGCAGCATCGAACTCGTTCGGTTTCCTGGCGTCTCGCGATTATAGGGGCCATATGTGTCTTAAATTGTCTAAATGGCTTTTAATCGCCTGCAAGGTGTGATTATTTCCATAATTATGTTATTGCTATAATAAAACGAATACTTCCGTCCAACACCTTGAAGTTCAATGGAGTTTAGGGATACTATATTTTCTGTTGCTTAAATTTTCGCATTAACCGTTTGAGGTGTATCTGTTTGAGTTTCTACTTTCATAATGGTTTAATGTTTAACGGAACTGAAGCCACGTACAGATTCCAAACACCCCCAGGAACTAAATACTTTGATATCTACTGTTTTAGTTGGGTGCTGCTCAGTTATATGTAACTCAATTATGCACTTATGTCCCATTCTAAAAACAAATAAAAAGCCCAAAAACACATTGTGAATCATCATTGAATTGATAGTAAACAAATAATCGTAGAAGCACAGTCGATTTAAGATCTTGTCTAGAACTTACTCGTAGAATATTAATCGGCTTCAAAGGAAGTTGCGGCTATGCATTGACTGAAATAAACGATAAAGCTTAAAGAGAAGTGACTGTTTCCGTGTACGATATTTTCATGAACAATTTTTGTTTCGGGATGAACAAACATTCAATTTGAAAATGGAGCAGAATTTTATCAAACTATTCTGTAATAAAATCCAATCATAAACTATCATTTCACTTACAAATCCGCCTACACATAAATTATAATGTATTTCTGTTTTTATCCTTTTTTTTGCCAAACATAACTCGGGTGTAAACAGCAAACAAAACACCCCTTGGCTTTCCTAGAATTTATGTAAATATTATCAGTTTTCCCAAGTTTGATCTCTTTAACATGTGTGTAGCACTGATTATGTAAACAGTTCCAATTTAGAGATAACGTACAGTTTGAATAAATTATTATGAATTAATGAATAATATACACTATTAGACGAAAGCACGGAATAATCCCGCATAGCCAAAGTTACCCAAAAGATGGCTAAAAGTCAACCTCTCAAAAATAGAGATCACCATTAGTTAACCAAAAGGTAACCTGTAGGTTAACTATGTCACAATGTGTGTGTGTGTGTGTATTGCTGAACCTTGATTTAGATAATCTAATAGAAAATTAACTTATTTAGATAACTTGAAGCTATTTTATGCTTTAAACCTGAAAAATAAATCGTTAAAACCAAGTAAAGGTCATGTTCAATTAGTGTTTGTCATCTCCGTTGATTTTGTTTGGGTTAATCTGGGGTCTAGCCTTTTAAATCTCTGTTTCGTTTTGCTTGTTTGTAGTAATAATTGTATGAAGGTATTAGAGGTATTTATCAAACTTGACTGTGAGTTTTTCCCCTAGAAAACAATAACATATGACATTTGTGTATGTTATGTTCGACAATTGTCAACTAACATGTAATTTTGGAGGAAAACTGATCTTTCAATTGTATGTTTTGATATAGGTGTGAAGAACATTTTAATATGATTTTGATAATCACTAATTGTAATATTATTAATTTAAGGTGATTTGTGTTTAAATTGAATACGAATTTTGTTAAATAAATAATTTATAGGCCGTGTGAGATGTCAAAACATTCTTTTCTTAAATAAAGAATATAGCTAAAATTTCTGTTTTGATGTAAATGGTATTTTCAGAAAGTTATTTAAATATTTTAGATTTAATTAATTTGTGTTAATTTTATTCTGCTTTCCCATTGGTTGAGAAAGTCACATGCTTTTTCTAACATGTGTTTATTTTTGTTTCCATTATGATGTTTGCCATGGTTACTTGTTAAAAAAACAAAGAAAAAAAAACAACGCAACTTGTCATGAAAGTCTCTAATTTTGTATGTTTATTATATCCAGTTTGAATGAAACTATGTTATTCAGTGTTACGATTCAAACCGGCGTTATTTGTTACTTATCTGTGTCAAGAACGGATAAAATTCGGTAAATTAGCCGAAAATCAAGAATTTGGGGTGGATTATCCAAGTAGCGTTAATAAACTTCAGTTGTTTTTTCGGCATGTTTTGTTTATATCTGCATTTGACGTTTAAAAGGTCAACATACATCAAGGTTAGGAATCATCTACACTACAGGTTGGACTAACGTTTTATACCTGTCAATTATTTGGGAGATATTCGCATCATATTCTGGCACTGAAATTGGAATATCAATCGAATTTAATTTAAAATAATTTATAACAAATAAGTCATATCGAATCAACAACGATTTGAAAAGTGAAGCAAGTTTGGGGTTAACAATTTAGAAAGAAAATATAAAAGTGCAACGTATTCATGAGTTTATTGGTATAGTTGAACATCTAAAGTAATAAGTAGTAAATAATGTTTAGGTTAATTACCTTGTGACACGATTTTACAAATACGAAGATACTCAGTCCAAAGGTTTACTGCGAGGAACTTAGAAAAAAGCAAAAGTAAAGGACTTTCGTTTTGAAGTTTAAGATAAACAGGGCGCAAGAGTGCCATCCTAATTTCATCTAGTGATTTTTACTAACACCAGAAGAAAATAAGCAAGTGATATGTGAAAAGATGGGTCCGTTTGAAAGTGCTGTATTAAATTAGACCTTACTATTTATTTCATGTAACTTTTTCATTTAATTATTAAAGTTGTTTAACGTTTTATAAGATAAAACTCGATACCATTTAATTCATTTCTTTGTTGCATCCATCCACTTTTTGACAGACAAATATTTAGTAATTGCCCTTGTTTTATGAAGTTTAGGAAAATGTATAACTTTCAATTTTAATACAATTACACCTCACCGTAACCAATTTATCAAAAAGCTTTCCACGATTAATAAGTGCAAAAATATATAAATTACATCAAATATAAAAAGGGATTCGATGTAAATGTAACTGAAATTATAACAGAAGTCATATGAACGAAAGTATACATACCAATTGTTTATTCGGCATTTCCAACGTGGTTCCTCCAACTAGCAAGAGCTTAACCTAAAAATCACAACTGGCCGTTCTTGTCATATTAAAAAAGTCAATTAAATTTTATGGTTTAAAATTAACACCTTAATAATTATGGGAAAGGATGCACACACTAAACTTGGGACTGTAACTGAAAATTAATGCAACTTTTTCAAGAGGATGACCATTGCCCATGCTTTGCAAATAGTAATGGCTCAAGAAAGAAACCGCAGGAGACACAGCGCATGTCTTATGCCGTATAACTGTCCACCCTTTTTTTTTAGATCGTGGAGTTGCCAAAGGCAATTTATTTATAAAATAAAAAAATTATCGCTTATCAGCGTGTTACATTTTCTTCTTAAACTCACAATACTAAATAACCGTAGTGGAACTGCTAATCCCTTATTTTATTATCCTCTGCATAATGCTTAAAGTAAATTCGGTTCTACTCGAAAGGCAGACAACGTAAGTATCTTTGACTAACCTATAAGGATTCTGGCTGATTCTTCCAAATTGTTGATCCTTTTGGGTTATGGATTTATTTGAACAAATGCTACAAGAATGTAACAGTCACTTTCTATTTAAGAAGCGATTAGTTACCCATTTCTGTGAATAAGTAATTGACAAATGGGAAATAAACAAAATAACATTACATTTACATTCAAGCTGTAAATATTTTTAAGCCCAATTGCAATATATGTAATTGTTCACAACAGTATCAACTTACTACGGTTATCTTTTAGCAGGAATTTACAAGTATTTTTTTATTAACTTTTAAAACCTGTTATAGAGCATGTAACCGAAAACTAACAACATAGGTCACTTTAGGCAGGTATAATGTGCACTTGAAAGTTAGTCAAAAGTCAACCTTTTTGGTTGCGCTAAAGTTAACTATTTACAATAACTATTTCTCAACTTTAAGTTGAACGTAACAGATACTGTAGTTTTGGTAACTACTACGGATGCATAAAGAACTCCTTTAACTTACCCCAGGTAGGTCATCTTTCCAGGTTAATAAATTATCACGTTGTGGAAGTCAGGGTTAACTTTGGTTATGTGGGATGCAAATACGTCTAATACGGCAAACGCACGATTTCCACAAAATTTTCTACATGAATCTTCCGATATATGGCGGACACAATGAAGGTATTGCCGGTTTGAAAGGACTTTCCGGTTTAGCCGGAAACAATGTCAATTTTTTCGAAAGGATTATTCTATGCCAGTTCAGTGAAATAAGGTTTGATGCCTATATTTTCAATAATTTTAGAGATATTAAACAATATTTCTTAACTATTACCTAGCAGTTCATAAGAACAAAAGAATGTGAAAAGCATAAATAGTTTTGTAAAGTTGTTAAATTTTGCTTGGTTTGTATTGTGTTGTGTGAAGTTAGATTGTTTCGAATTTAACATAAATGGTTCAATTAACAGAAAGAGAACGAATTCATTTTAACTATGGTTGGTCTTGGTGAGCGTCGTAGAACTCAGCAATAAGTTTGTACTTCATTTAGCTATCTGCATCAAGATCGAGATCCAGTAACGCGTAAAACTTGAAGAAGGTATGATTTGAATGGACATGTTCAAAATTTACCTAAAAGTGGTCGACCAAAGACTGCAACCAGTGGAAATATATTCCAATATATAGCGATTATGTTAGAAGACATATCACTAACTTCTACATCAGCATTTAAACTTATGAATGATCTAAGTCGCCGTTTAATCTGAAGAATACTGAAGCAGGAAAAATGTTATCCCTGTAAAATTCATTTAGTGCAAGAGCTATCAGACGATGATTATGATCGTAAAGAAGAATTTCGCGAAACAGCGATAGGGATCTGGAATAATGATCAAAATTTTGCATGAAACGTGGTGTTCTCAGATGAGGCAAGTTTTGTTTAAACGGCACGGTTAACCGTCATAACTGTATGGCGAAATAATTGTGATTTGGTTCAAAATGCGCTTATCCAGTACCCACAAAAATTAAATGTTTGAACCGGTATTTATAGGAACACCGTTTTTTTTAATCGACGGGACGTTCACAGGTCAAAAGTATTTAGATATAACTTTACGAAATCAAATTATTCCTGCTCTTGAAAAAGAAGCAACGGAATTATCTAATTATATTTTTTTTTCACCAGGACGGAGCACCTCCCTTGTACGCTCTAAATGTTCAGCATTTACTAATCTAAATGTTTCCAAATAGGTATATAGGGCGTAAGGGTTTTATTGAATAGTCTGCTCGTTCTTCGGATCTGAATCAATTGGATTGCTCTCTAGGGGGCACTTAAAAACCAATTAATTTGGAAAAATTGAGACTTCTCAAACTGACGTTATTTGTGTTTTTTATTTGTTTGCTTTTCATTGTTTTGTTGTCGTGTGCTTCTGGACAATAAAATAAATTACGAACCATTATTGTTAAGTGTTTCGTTCAATATCTCTACAATCATTATTGAACTTGCAAAAAAGAGTTCTTTCGATCTGTCAAATATATACAGGGTATTCTATTTAAGAACAGTTGATGTTATTTCCGGCTAAATTGGCAGCCCTTTAAACCGCCAGTATATTCATTGAATCCGCCATATATCGGAAGATTCATGTAAGAAAAGGTTACCGAAATTGCGGTTGCAGTAGTAGAGAGATTTGTATTGTTTTGCTTAACCCTGGATTTTATGTACAGAAATACAGGTGTTCTGAAAAATAGCATCCATCTGAAGTATTTAATCCCTCATATGTATCACAATTGTATACTGTCTATTTTATTAAGTTACTTTTTGGGGAAAAACATAATTGAACTTAATGTTCTTAAATAAAATTTATTTTCTACATGTTTGCTCGCATATTGTTTTGACTACAATTGACTTCATACTCAATTTTGTTTGTATCCTAAATATTTGTATTCAAATTACTGTTATTTCTATTAATATTTTCAAGGTTTTCAAGTTTTGTAACAATGTAGCAATTTTTTTGTCAAATTTATACATAATAGCTTTCATTTGTGGATATAAAAACAGTGTGCGTGATATAAACCCGTTCTGGGATATACTTATTAAAATTTTAATTGGTTGCGTTGTTATACTTGTAAATTCGGGTTTTTAAGATTAGCAATCTCTTAATCAGGGCTCGTAAGTCGTTTACTGCAAGTTGCATATATCTCACATCCCCAAACATTTTTCAATCCACAAATCGAGCCTGAGAACCAGTATATTATTTATAAATCTGGTTTCGAAAGTCCTTGGTCCTTGTCGCACTCCAGCAGTTCAACTCGACCTAGAGAGGTACAGAACCGGACAAGTCTGGTTAATTTAACTAAGTTGCAAGATATGAAGGATCATCAGTCAATGGATCTGGGACCTGCTCGAGGTTAAGGCCAGCGTATTAAACAAGCCTAAGGATTCTTAAGTTTCAAATTGGTAGCGTACAGGGCCATTTATATAAATTTTCAGCAAAGTTTTTAAAGAATCATACTGTATAAATAGGTATGTATATTACCAAAGGGATGTATGCGTTTGCACTTATGAGTTAAAAGTAAGTATGAATTTAAAGAAATGATTACTCTTTTGGAAAATTTCAAATGATTATTCGGTTTGGCGAAAATGTAACAAAAAACTGTCAGTTCCTAGATCTAATTCGTGAAATTATACTGTATATGTTTTGTTGTATTAGCAGTTACTTAATTAATTATGGAACGATTAGAGCCATTTCTTGTTTTTAATTGGTTGCGGCACTCGCTTAAGAAAGCTTTGTTAAAAATTGATATACATCGTCTAAGTGGCAGCCGAAGGAATTCCAATTTCTCGATTAATTATTCAATAATTTATTTTAATCAGCATTAATTGTAACAGAGTCTTTGTTTTGTAATTATTAATTAAATAAAAGGAATCCCTTTTCAAGTCATTAACCTCGGGGCAAATTGTTGCTTATCTGCAATGATGCGGCGACATTAATTCGGATTTTTATCAATATCCAAATTTAAATACGAATCGCTGTTGTAGTGCCATCTAGCGGTAAGTAATGCAGCGGATGTAATTGTGAGGATCGAATTTCAGCTTCTAAGCAAGGAGTTCATGCTGGATTGTATAGGTGGCGCTGATTGTCTTAAAAAGAATAAATCTGACTGCTTCAATATTGCCAAGAATGTCTGTTATGCTTGTATTGGTGTTATAATGTAGCAAGATAGAAACATTTATTTGATCAAAGCCATGAAACATTTTAAAGATGTATAAATATGAAATGGCGGATATCAATTTCGATTGCTAACCACTGAATATTTTTGCAGATATTATTTATGACCATATAAGGAAAACGTTCATACGTTAGAAATTCTGTAGCAATTTTCCTATGAGCTACAATTTTATTTTATGTTGGAAGGTAAAAACACTTCTAAATCGGAAGCAAAAGTCTGCTTAATGATACCACATGTAGTTTCAATTTCCACAATAAAACAATGCCGATAAAGAAGATGCAAAATTATTAATTTTGCATGCCCACACAAAACCAAAATAAAAGACTGCTGTAACTTCGACACTTATTCTGAAGACCCATTTCTTTACATCCTTAATCTCTTCTCGCATCTCAATCATAATCTACCGGTATCTCTAATTAAGTACGTCCGACGTCTCCGTTTTGCATTCCTCTGTGAAAACATAAAAAGGCAAAAACAAATCAAACGTCCGGATCTAACCTGGTGGCTTTTTATGGGTAGTTCACACCAAAACGAATTTGCATTCGCAATAAAAGCAAAGAAAAACAAGCCATTATAAATTATAAAAGTTTAAATCATTAATCCGCACCGCAGAACGTTAACTTTCCTCTTAGGTGACACAGGAAAGCACAACTTATGTAAGTAATAACGGAAGAGAAAAAACTTATCAAGCGGAAAAGTTCCCAATAAGACATATTTCCGCCAATTTTGTCGATTGGCGCATTCTTTACGCCAATTACGCGCTTAAAGTTTAGATCACACCAAATCAGGGGCGTACCAAATCATAAACAGGTTGTCTAATAATCATTGAAAATCATTACGAAGTGAGAGTAATATATATTGTGTCCTATGTATAATAAATGGTACCTAACTTATAAACTTGTGGGAACTTTAAAAAAAATTCTATCTAATAATTTTTTATGTATGGGACTAATATGTAGGTACTGTTGTGCGGGTCGGGTCGTCTGGGGTTGTTATGTTTCCGTTGTTATGTATTTTATGTAAATAGTTACCATTTATTTTCCAAATATGGTGCTAGGACTTATCAGATGGTCCTAACACCAAATAACGTATAAAGAAAAGACACAATTGGAGAGATCAATTTTTTAATGTTTAGCTTTTGATAAAAATAAATGGTAACTATTTACATAAAATACATAACAACGGAAACATAACAACCCCAGACGACCCGACCCGCACAACAGTACATTGCGAAGAATAAAGTTTGAACTAAAAATTGATGGAGTGTTCTAGGATTTAATGATATAAAATGATGTCTACTGATGGTTATAAAATCAAAAAATTAAAAATATTTGAAATTTGTTGGGAAAAGAACCTTGTACGCAATTTAAAGCACAGTTAAATTACTTCTTTTAGCGGGTTGTTCTTATAATTGTATCGAGGGTCTATATTTATATATTTCGTAATCCCATTGCCAGATTACATAGGTCACTAAATAAATCGATAAGAAATCAGCGAACTAGGTGTTATAATGGTGATGGAGGGGCTCGTTGTCAGTTGCATATGATCACCAATAAAGCGGAAAAGATCCGTTTAACACAAACAGCTCTAGGGTAGTCGGATCAGGCCGTTGACCGAGTATAAAAAGGTAGCCTTTGGCTGAAACGATCTACTAAGGTCCACTTCACTATCTTCTTACTGTACCACCTATGGACCATTTCCTAGCACAATACACGGATGGTAACTGCTTTCTCTTTCCTTTGCACCGAACGGCTCGTATGAGCACGAAAGGAGCTTGATGATCGCTTGAACGTTTCTGTTGGGATTCGTTAGCAGGTGGTGCCGGAGCAGAAGGCGGCGATCTAATCGCCTTTTTGGCCTTTTTGCTTATTAACGAGCAAGGTCGTGTTGTACTTGCTTAATTTGTTGTACATGCATTGCATTTCTCAGCCCACTAATTTAATGTGTTCACCTCGCGATCACTGCTTTAGTGACGAGCAATGAAAATATAAATGCTCCCTAGGTGGCCGTGTAATTAGCTGGTTACTTTTGATCTATTTCGGATTGGTTACTGTAACTATTACCGGCATTCCTTCGCATGATTTCGTTGCATTTTGATACCCACTTCGTTAAAATATTTTAGAACGTTATTAAGTATTACTGTTACATGATTTTCTTATAAAGCAGCTTATAGTAGTAAATACATTCTGCGGACTATTATAACCAATTTTGCTTTCTCGATAAATGTATTGAAGCTGATCCGGGAGAAGAAAAAGGACAAGCTCGTTAACTAAATATGGGCATGTGTCAAAGTTTCCGTTTTTATATATCTATTTATTAGCGTATTTCACACAAACGGAAAACTATACGAAGAACGTATTTATACTCGTATAAATTTAGCGAAACTGTAAAAGAAATAGCGGACACTGAAAGATAGAATCCAAAATATTTCATAACATTCTCTGGACATTCTTATTTTCATGAAAATATTTACAACTGAAGTCAGTATTAAAATTAGTGCAAGATAAGAAAAACGTTTTTTCAGATGTAGATAATATTACATTGGTTTTCCCTTCCCAAAAATTTTTCGAATTTGGTTTGTTTTTGTGTAAATGATGTCGCGAACAAAGTTATTCTAACCTGTTTCTTACATGTTCACAAAAATATACACTGTTGTCAGATTTGCAAAGTTAACAAGTAACCAAAAAGTTTTATTCTTCGAATCTAATAAATTACATAAAATATCTTTCGAAAAACTGTTTCTAATTATTGCGTGTTAGCTACATTATACGTTGGAGAACCTGCCAGCTAATAGAATTAAGAACCGCTATTTTATTTATGGACAGTCCACGCAAATGCGTTTGACAATAATATTCTTACAGTGTATGTATTATGAAGTAGTTATTTTTACATGTTAATCTAAAAGTCAGTTAATTGTATCGTTTGTGACTGTAGAAGTAAATTCTACATGACCACAAAATTTTTTACCAGGTCTATTTGATGCAATTGAAGATAAGTTGGTTTCATGGCCAACGGATATATTATCTTGAAAATTTTATTACGTAGCGGTAATATTTAATTAGGTGGTTGAAAAGAGATGGACTCTGTCAACACAACTGCAAAAATTTTGTAGTTACATTTGCACAAAAAGTTGTAAATTGGGATTCTCTGGGGCAAGCGAAGATGACCTCGATTTTTTCCATGGTTTCCATCATTAATTTACTACGTATTAGATTTATTTTGAATAATAACAGATATATTTACGAATTGAATTGAATTGAAAATACGTTTATTCAAAAACTTAAGATATTACATGTCATTTTTATTTATAGTAACTTAATACTATGGCGGTGGAGCGTTCTAGGCGTTGGGCCTCTTCAGTCCTGGGCTTCGTTTCTTCATCTTCTGGGTTGGCGGCATCTTGATGGGCTGGTGCTGGGTTGGTGGTTAGTGTGGTGGCTGGTTGGTCTGGACTGGTGTTTGTAGCTTCCTCGGGTATCTGTATTGTTGAATAAAAGTGTAGTGTTTTCTGTTTATTGGAGTGCTACAATGGTGGAAGAGGGAGGTAAATGTAATGGTATCCTGAAAAAAAAGGGGGGGGTGGCATGGCCGTACGTAGTTGTACGCGTACCACATTTGGGGGATCGCACGGTCACGGAGGTAGTCTGTTCACCTCATTGATAGTGGAGACTATGTCAGTGAGGATTCCAGGGAGGTCAGGGTACAGGGAAGATAGGAGAGCAGTAGGGGAGTGTGGGAGTTTGCTCCGGGGTTTCCTGGGAACACGGTTGACTGGCACGAGGTCACGGTTTGGGGGTCTGTGGGAGGTCATGAGAATTTCGTTGGGGATAGGAATACCTTGATTAAGGGTGCGAGAAATGTATTTCTGCTGAAAGTACGTGAGGCGGTCGCATATCGGAGTGGTTTCGGTATTGACGTGGACTAAGTGGCTTTTTCAGGGTTTCTCGGATGTCGAGGTTTAGAGAGCAGGTGTTTCTGAAGGTTATCCCCAGGTATCGGGCCTGGTTTGAAAGGGGGATTGCTTGATTGTTGGTAAAAATATTTATGTCGGTTGGATTCACTCTGGGGGTTTGGAAGGAATTCGGGTGTCGAAATAGGATGGCGGTTGATTTCTCGCCGTTGAGTTTAATCCTCCTCTTGCTGGTCCATCTGGAGATGTGGTTGAGGGCAACTAGAATTTCGCGGGATGCGGATAGGGAAGTTTTTTGGGAAGTCCAAATGGCGGTGTCATCCGCGGAAAACAGGTTCTGGCTCGGGTGGGGTTTGCGACTGGGAAGTTATGGGCGAATATGGAGTATAATAGGGGAGAAAGTATGGAACCCTGGTGGACACCTGAGTGAAGGTCGATGGGGTGGGAGTGGGAGTGGAAGACTTTAACTCTACAGGAGCGGTTGGTGAGAAATGATTCTATGAGTTGACGAAGTGTGGGCTGAGATTTAAGGAGAGAAGGACGAGACCGTCATGCCAGACTTTATAGAAAGCACGCTCTATGCCCAAGAAGACGGCGAGCGTGCATCGGTTCAGATTGGCACTTCTGCTGGAGTCGGTGTGGAGTTCGAAGATGGGGTTTATAGTGGAGCGGTGGGGGCGAAAACCAAATTGTTCTTGGGGGAGGAGATTGTTTGGTTCGGGGGTTTCTCGGAGGCGGGAGGCGATGATTTTTTCAAGGGTTTTGCCGGGGATGTTTCGCAGGGATATCAGGCGATATGATAGGGGGCTGTAGGGATCTTTGCCGGGTTTATTGATCATGATGGTCGAAGCTTCTTTCTAGGCTGTGGCGAAGTAAGAAATCTGGAGGCAGGAATTGTAAATCGTGACAATGGCATCAATGGCTTGGTCTGAAAGTTTTTTAAGGAGGATCGACTTAAGTTGATCGGGGCCGGGAGCTTTGGAATGTTTGAGGCGCTTGAAATGGAATTTGACCTCATCGAAATTGGGGGGCTCCATAAGGGGATCTGGGTTGGGGGGGGGGGC
>JABXWE010039202.1:0-12667 GCA_014611495.1 Limonius californicus
ATTAATTTGGCTATGAACATTTATTATTCTTCTCCGTCATCCTATAGAAATTTGAAAAAGCATGGAGTGGTTCTTCCCGGAGTGTTGACTTTACAATCCTACCTTAACAACATTATTGTTTTGCCAGGATTCTCAGACGATGTGTTTTTGCGAATTACCAAAAAAGTTCAAAAGTGGACGCAAGAACAACGGCTGTGCGTCTTAATGTTCGACGAAATAGCGCTGAAAAAAAATCTAGATTACAATAAGAAGCATGATTTTGTTGAGGGCTTCGAAGATCTTGGAGAATTGGGCAGAAGAGAAGAATATGCTTCAGAAGCACTAGTTTTTATGGTGACCGGATTACAAAACAGATGGAAAATTCCGTTGGCATATTTTCTAACTGCAAAATCTACAAATTCAGTAGATTTAAAATCTTTAGTTGAAATGTGTTTAAAAAAACTAAAACAGTGCGGTCTTATTGTCAAAGCTGTCGTTTGTGACCAACGATCTAATAACAGGTCAACCATATGTAAACTTAATATTAAAGCAAACACGCCTTTTTTAAATATCCAAAATGAGAAAGTATACTTTTTTTATGATGTACCCCATCTTATAAAAAGTATTCGCAACCAGTTATTAGCACACGATTTTGTCATAGATAAAGAGTTGGTTTCGTGGAAAGTGATTAAAGATTTGTACAATTTAGATAAACAGAGCGGAACAGCCAGATCATTGCCAAAATTGTCGGATATTCACATTTCCCCAAATTGTTTCCAAAAAATGAGATGCAAGTTAGCATTGCAGGTATTTAGCAACTCCACGGCTGCTGCTATCCGAACGGGATTATCAACTGGACAACTTCCGTCTTCTGCTGAACCTACTGCAAGATTTGTGAAGTTTCTTAACGATTTATTTGATTGCCTTAATAGCTCAAATCTCTGCGCAAACAACGTAAATCGTGTACCGCTTTCCGAAAAAAATATACACATAACAGCAATTTTGGAAAACGCTTTGAAAGTGCTGCCTACTTTGAAAACTGTTGCGGGTAAAATGCTTCCATGTTTTCTTGGATTAATGCAGTCAGTGAGGTCAACTTTATTACTCTATAATGATTTAAAAAATAATTATAACATTGATTACTTATTAACTAGGCGTTTAAATCAGGACTCGTTAGAAAATTGTGTGACGCCTAATTAATTCCACACTAGAATGATACCAAAAATATTAGCGGAAAAGTCCAACCTCCTCTTATTACTACACCACTGCTCTGTAGATGAATTACTAAAAATGATTATGTTAGTATCCCGGTGAACTCAATCGAAGATGGGCTGAGTTCCAATAAGATAAAAAAAAATAGGCGCCACCGACTTCTTAATTACTAACACAATCCTAGATATAAAGAATTAGAAAAGTCGGATTCTCAGGTCCAGAATTCACCTACCTTTCTTTCTGTAGTAGTACACGCTTAGTCAGATATTTACAAGAATGAAAAGACAAATTACCACTAAATGAAAATTTAATGTTCAACAAAAATCTTTTGAATCTGTATAAATACAAAAAAATAATTCTCGTAGTAAAGTCAATTTTACGTAGGAGTAACTAAATACCCTACTGAAAACAACTCAAACACAACCTAAGTAATTATTGCGTATCGGTACACAACATAAATCTTAAACACAAAAAAAAACCCAATGCGCAAGGCTAACGAAGAGATCTCCCCGGATAGACGAGCGATACTATAATCGAAGTAAAAACATATGACCCAAAATTTAACTACCCGACGCAATAATATACACCGGTCGGAGTACCCTGTATATAACAAAACCACGTAAAATTGTCGTACTATTACAACATCAAGTCAAAGTATATATAATCCCCAGAATATTATAAAGTTCAAATATTTACGACTAATAAAAATAATATGAAAATAGCTGGTTAAATATTGTTATAAAATTTTGAAGGATTTTAAATAAATCCAAACGTAGGTAGAAATATAAAATTACACTTCCCTTTGAACGGAATTTTCTTATCTTCCAATGCAGGTATGCAAGAAGATGACCTCCAATGCAGGTGTCAGCGAAAACCAGATCTCTTCACGCGAAGTGGTTCGGAATTCCCGTGAAACGTAAATTCTTCTAATCGTTATCACACTTAATTCCTCTACGGGTGGATTAATTACCCCACACTTCGTGCCTAAATTTATTTAAAATACGAAAGTTAGCAAACAAATCCAAGAGGACGGAGCAAGCCAAGCGATAGAAACAAAAACTTACCAGATGTATATATTCTGGCAAAACCAGTAGCTTTTCAACTGTGGTAATTTAATATCGGAAAAGAACTTCCTGAGTTAATTACTTCCAACGAAGAACCAAAACTCTTAAGTGACGTAGATTTTAGAATGGAATAAACTTCCCTATTATAACGAATAATTTCCAATCTACGACACAAAAATACCTCCAGAGAAAATAATCGTAGTAGCTTGAACAACGAACTACGTGCGTCTGTCTTGTTTCCCAAAAATCTCCCCTCAAACTTTTTAAACTTGGACTCGCCCAAATTTCAACAGGACTACCAGCTTCGAAATATATATTTTACTACAATTGGAGAATAACACTATACGCAAAATGAGTTGTCTAAAAATCAGGCGTAAGAAACGTTACAATTGTTTTTCAGTAATACGGAATAAGGGGGGTTTTAATTATAACCCTACTTCAAAATCCTTTAGATTGTCTTTTAGACACTTGTTTTGCGCAAATTTAAAAAAAATTACTGCAAGTTCTAATTGCGAAGATGATGACAGTGAATTTATTTCTAACAATTATGATACACAACCCTTAACCACGGCTCCCGATGCAACTGCATCATGTTGTTTTTTAGAAAACGTGAACCTGACCATCAGCAAATCGTCATTAAAAACTGCTACATTAGAAAATTGTTCAGTGAGTTATACTGCTGGATTCATTTTACGTAAATGTTTATCTAAATTTAAGTGCAACAAATGCGAAAACGTGTTAAAAGGCTGTTCTGTTATGAACGAATCTACTGAAGAGCTTATTAAACAAAAAGCTTATCAAACCAGGACTAATTTAGAATTAGGTAACTTATGTCCGCCCTCAAATTTAACAAACGATGTGGTACTGACAACTTTGAAGGTGTTTGAAGAAGTCTACCCAAAGATTAAACATAATTTTAATATACTTAATAATTTATATAAAGTTGCAGAAAAGCAAGTAATACAAATGTTTCCCGAATTCTTAATTTCTGTTGAAAATGAGGAGTGTGAAAAGCACCGCAAATTCATATTAGGTATGCTTTATTGGCACGTCTTTTGAAGCAGACCACTTGGGAATCTCGACTTATTCGCAAAGCTAAAACAAGAGTTGCAAAATTGCGAAACTTAACCCACACTTAAATGTGTATACGTTATTGATGGCTGTTACTTCTTCTTAAGATCATTTAGATGTACTACTGTTTGTGTAATTATAAATAAACTCTGCGTTAATAAAATTATCTACGTTGCAAATTTATTTTTTCTTTATATACCTACATACTTATATATACATACAGAGTGTTCCAAATTCGAAGGCTACCATGAGAACATTGAAAAAAACAAAAATTTAATTTTTCAAAAAAGATATTCACTTTCAAAAATTATACCAATTTATTTACTTACGATGTTTAATAGGAAGCGCTTGTCTAGTATATACAGATTAAATATTTATAGGCAAGGATTGTAAGTGACTTTCTAGGCTAGGTAAAATTTGGAAACATTTTCATTAAAATAATACCATCATAACACCTTATTCTTGGGGTTAAGGCGGTATGGGCTTTGCTACCTGCTTCTGAGTTAACGTGGCCCAGGTAAACGATGTAGAAAATCTGTCATTTGAAAGTGTATTTGGTCAACTGCAGGTAGTACTGGAAATAACTGACAGCGCCATCTTTCGCAAGGGTCCCAGCGGGTTTAGATTGAATCTAGTTTGTCATTTACTTGAGACGTCTAGGTATTTATTAGCCTATGGTGCTAGTAAACTCTGTGTCCAATATTTATTCCTTTTGGTTATTGCTCCTAACTTTGTTAACTTCTTGGTCCTGTACTCCGTCTCTTCGTCAGTAGATCGTCCTCTTTTTTTGTCCAATTTCCACCTATTTTTACTATTCCATCTTCCCTTCTGGTTTCCTCTCCTTTTTCTTCTTCTAGTTCTTCCAGATTCTATTTCTCACCATTTACGATTAGTGCATCATCTACTATTATCGCCCGGTTTGCTTGCTTCCTGGCGTCTATTAGTTTGTTTCTAATTTCTCTAGTTTTTTTTTTATCTAGGTTTTCCTTAATCGCTATTTCGGTTCTTTATGGCTTTTTCTTATTCTTCATTATTTCAATTTTTCTCATTCTTTTTGTCAGCCCTATTTTAATTGACCTACTTCCCCCTTTCTTGGGGTCCCTATTCTATTCATCACATCGATTTCATTTTTTTTTCTATTTCCACATCGATTTTTTTAATTAATTCAACTACCACTTCCCCTAATATTTCTACATCTTCGTTACTTTCCTCCTGTATTCCAAATATCACAATATTTCTTTTTTTTGTTTCCTTCTCCAGCCTTTGTATTTGTATTTCTTGTTGCTTAATTATTACCCTCAGCTCTTCTGTTTCATCCCTTTGCTGTTTTAATTTTAATTACTGAAAGTCTATAGTTGTAAATTCAACATCCCACATGGGGGCCTTATAACCAGTGGCGGCTCGTGAGTTAAGAAAGAGGGTGGGCACAAGAAAAAACTTACCTATTTTTTGTACATAAAATCCATTCTCCTATTTTTCATGCGGGAAAAGACGTCTATGACTTTGTTGTCAAAATCCGGGATAGACTGGACGAACTTCTTTTCTATTGATAGGACCGCCAATGCGTTCAGTCGATCTTCTCACATTGTGCTTCTCAGAAAAGTTTTAATGCGTTTGAGGGTGGAAAAACATCGTTCACATTCTGCTGTCGACATGGGCGTTGTACAAATAATATCCAACAGTTTGTATGTTTCCGTCGTCAAAACCTTTTTTAGGTTGTTGTCTGCTATGAACACTAAAAGTGGCAAAACACCACCTACGTCACATATGTCATCGCGCTCATAAATTGCTGAAAGTTCACTTTTCAATGTTACACTGTCCAACATAGGATAAGATTTCACAGTTTCATCAAAATATTTTTGTGGAAATGCATGCCTATAAGTTTTAAAATTTTGAGAATCGAATAATTTTGCAGCACTGAAGTGATCCCTGATATCAAATCGGTCGCTAATTTGGCTTAAAATAGTGTCACATACTTCCTTTGCAATAACAGCTCTGTTATCTCCAGCTGTCGTTTTTTGTCTTTTCCTTGCAGGTTCTTCATTATTGCGTTCTTGATTGTCACTGTCAGTAGAATTTCTAATTCGATAATTTGCTGTTGGAATTGTTCAATTGCCTTTTGCAGTTGAGCACTGTCAATCCCGCGCATTTCAACATGTGGCATGATGAAATGAAATATTTTCATCCAGTAGAGAAATTCCGGGCAATTCAAATGTTTCAATAAACCACTTGCTTCACTAATAGTAACTGAATCCATCCCATCTTCGTCAATAATTTTGTCTAAACATTCTTTGAAAGAATCCTGGTGTTCAAATAATGTGTTCACAGTTCGACTTTTGAAAATCCACGGTGTAGGAGCAGCGCGTGGTAATCTATGTTTGACTATTTCATCAAGAATTGCCGTTCGTTTTGGCGATCGAGAAAACAACTTGAAAATGACTGCAAATTTGCAAAGAAAATTTTTACATTTTTATTGCACTGTGCCGCTCGTTCAATAATTAAATTAAATTGATGCGTGTAACAGTGAATATAATGTGCATGTGGAAATGTTCTTTTGATAATGGCTTGGACACCATTTGTCTTACCACTCATTACGGACGCCCCATCGTAACTTTGAGCGATTAGTTTATTGTTATCAGACCCAGAAAGAGAATTTAAAATAGTTTGCAATTCATTCAGAAATGTTTTTGCTAATACATCAGCAATATATCCACCCGGCTTAAAAAAAGACCAAAAGCGTTCAAAAATTAGTCCATTAAACACGTATCGAATAATAACAACCATTTGCTGATGATTAGAAGTGTCTGTAGTTTCATCGGCCTCCAAAGCAATGAAATTTGCAGATTTAATTTCTTTTAATATTTCCTGCTTGTAAATTTGCAACATTGCATCTAGCAATTCGTTCTGAATAGTTTTTGAGTCGCCTTTAAACATTTGTGAACCTTTCATATGTATTGCAAGCACAGCGTCTAATTCGGCAGCAAAGTTGATTAACCCTACATAAATTCATGGATTGTCTGACGTTAATGTTTCATCGTGACCTCGCAACGCCAGTTCAAAGGCCCCGCAAAATTTAATACACATAATTAACCGGCGCAAAATATGACGATTTTTTTCCACGTCTTCGTTGTACTTAATTTTATGTCGCAAATAAGCACCCTCTAATTGTTCACGGATGTCCACTTTGCCTAAAACACTAAAATCCATGCACGCATTCATGTGAGAAACGGAAGATTTGTGTTTCTTTGCCCTCTCTGCAATGTGTTTCAAATCATTCACCCCTTGTTTATTCCACGCACTAACCTCTTTCTTCTAAATTAAGCACATAAAACAAAACAGTTTATTTGTTACTGAACATCCGCACATCCAATCGTATTTTTCATAGATATTCTAGTTGAATATTCTATTGTACGTTCGGGTTTTAGTTGTCGAACTGTAATTTATCTGAAGATCAGGAATAGCCCTTCCTTTCTTCTTAATTAAAAGTTTTTCCTCAAATGATAGCGGGTTTTTTAAAAGATTTTGCACACAATTAACTTCCATCATTGAAAAAACGTCACTTTCGTCTTTGAATTCACACGCGCGATTGCGCGAAAACACAAAACACTGTGGTCGTAATTCAAACGTTGACTTTAAATGGGGAACAATGTGCTTGGTGCCCCATTCGCCTAGTATATCGCGTATAGCGAAGCTAACCGATAGGCAACCGAATCACCTCTACATAGGTACAAATCAGAGCGTTCCCGGCAAAATAGTTTTGAGGCTGTCAGCCGCGCTTGTGGTGCGGAACGAAAATTTGATACCATCGTTAAAATAATGCACTGAATTACATGCGAATTTCTTTCCGTGTTTATCTTGGTGGTTGGGTGGGCACGTGCCCTTGTGCCCTTTAGTACAAGCTGCCACTGCTTATAACTTAAGAAACCAGTTCTGAATAATAGCTCCACGTGAAGATTTTGTGCTTACTAAAGTGTTTAAGCAGTCATTAAAAAAATATTAGACAAGTCTTACAACTGTGATATGATTTAGGTGTAATATTTTACAATTCTATGTAGCAGTAAAATAACTAATTTTAGTAAATGCTTTTATTGTTGTTTTCGTACATACAGACAAGGTATTAAGTTAGTTACATATTATTGATACTTGAAATTTGTAACCTTCACAGTTTAACTTTAGAATATTAAAAGTTTAAATTCTGTAAATTATTCCATTTACAGATTTTAGCGTCAGTGAAAGTATACACTTTGAAGTACAACATACGCGGCTACTAAATTACAGTACACTTGGCAGTACGGGATGTATAGAGACTAAGACTAGATAGATTTGAACTATGGTAGTCTAGGCACCATTAAAAAATATATCTAAAA
Source organism: Limonius californicus (assembly GCA_014611495.1). Classification (NCBI taxonomy): domain Eukaryota; kingdom Metazoa; phylum Arthropoda; class Insecta; order Coleoptera; family Elateridae; genus Limonius; species Limonius californicus. The sequence continues at coordinate 7,694 of JABXWE010039202.1, forward strand.
AAGGTTCAAGAGAAATAGCACAGAACCCAAATCCTTTGGTTAAATGTCGAATATTATTTTCCTTCACAATTGTATTTATCACTTATGAAACTAGAATTAAAAAATATAAAACTGTTGAATAATGGACAATTGAAAATAAATAATACCATCAGTTCAGTGAAGATTTAGAACCTTAAAGTTAGCCTGCTTTGTTAGTATCTAAAAAAAACATATGCACAACATAATGATTATTAAATAAATTTTAGTTTAGAGGACCTTGCTTATTTATAAAAAATCTACAAGTTTGGCTGGCAGCCATCTATTCACTCAGAGCTGTAAACTTAAATTATTGATTCAACAAAAAGTAATTAAGGAAACTACCTCACAATTTTATCGGTAGTGTTCAGAACCTTAACAACAAGAAAACCAAACGCAGTGGCGATTGCTATACCAATGCCTGCCTTCCACCATGCTGTTGTGTCTGTTGGTACAAGCCCGAAGTTACGAAGGTTCCTTAAAAAAAGCAAATAATTACACATAATGAACTATAAAACAACCAAACTCATCACTGGGATACAATAACACCAATTACAGGAAAATAAAATTAATTCCAATTAACCCAATGATGAATTTGGAACTTTCAACTATCATGCACTATTGTTGCAGCCACTATCTTGGGTCAAAGCTGGTAACTAGGAACTTATAATGCTCATAAGAAGCGGGGCACTTCAATTTAAGCACAAATTATGATAGCAAACAAAAACATGCACTTTTAGCTAAAATTAAAAAAAAAAGAAATTAAGAATAAACATGCTTCTGCACACAACATTTAGTAGGGCCACAATTTTGGTTATATTAAGACATTTATTAGAGCAAATGGATGCAAAATTTTTACAGTTAGATATACAAAAAATCTTGAGAAAAGGAAGTAAAACATTCTAAAAATAATAAATGGTAACCTGTAAAACTGATTAAACCATTCTGATGGTTGTGGGCGCAATAATAGCATATGAACCATGCGACGCAACGGACTGTAAATAAACTATCATTGTCACAAATGCCATTAAGACCCTCTCAATAACTCATTAATTAAAGTTAATTTTTGTGCAGTGAAGTTGTGTTTAAATTATATATTTTGAACAAAAAAAATTGAGAACAAATTAACGTGCTCGAAACTAATACAAAAATTTACAAACAGAAAACATCGCGCAAATTAATTTTAAAAAGTCAATTAATATGCTGGAAACAAACCTGTGTTTGTAAAATAAAATCCACGCAGCTTGAAACCGACTAAAGAAAAGTTCTGTTACTGATATTGTACACATTAAACAATTTATTATTTCAAATATCAACTTTATTTATTTGAAAAAACTTTTAACTAGGAAATTTTGCAGCAAATCTGAATAATTGACTGTCCACGGTACTTTTTAATTTTGCACTACCATATGTTTATGGTGAAATAGTTAAAACAATCAATTCAGAGGTTATATCTTATGCCAATATTCTGGTTATGTTAAAAACTACAAAGAACTGCAATATTTTCAAAATATATGTAATGTCCGTAAATTTTTTATAGAACCACTGTATAAAATTTATTTTATTGCACGTATACAGAATGTCAGTTTGAAAACGTAAAATGTGTTATTTCTCTGGTAGTAAAATAAGTATAGAACTTTTCTACAACATCATAACTCATAAGGTAACCGTCCCCATTCTACTCCTTTGGCTCTATCAACCACAACAAAAACATTTCAAATGGTAACACCCACTTAGTGATATTTCATTGAAAACCTCTTACAAAATTGTTATCAATAGTAACAATCATTTTTTTTTTAATTTGAATTAAAATAATTGGTTTGAACCTTCGAGTTTCGTTTGTTAATTTTTCCGAAAGCAATCAGGAAAAAAATGTTTGCTGCTATTGAATAGCATTTTGTAAAAGCTTTTCAATGAGGTTTCACAAAGTGGGTGTTACCATTTCAAATGTTTCTGATGGGGCAGCTAGAGCCTAAAGATAATTCCCTCTCCATGTTGTAAGATAGGGTTACTAAAGTTAAAAGTTGCTCTTAGTCTGCGTGCACGTCATCAATTACTTGTTATTTAGTATTGATAGTGCCAATTCTAAAAAATTAAAAAATTCTGTTTTTTTTTGTTAAATTACGAACTAAAATCATGTTTATTCGTAAGGTCGTGTAACGCAGTTGTAACAGTTATGATTTTGATTTTTAATATCTCATACTTTCTGCACAGAATAATACACTAGTGAAACAGAAGCGACACTTGGCTTGTTGGCGGGTCCAAATTTTCAGCGCGCATGCGGTACATTGTCACGCCTTCCGGTATGTATCCGAGCATCTTAGATGCAGTGAATGCAGTACGGTAGGTAGTGTGTGTTTAAATTATTAATTACTGTTTTAATTATATTTAAGAAAGTTAAAACATAATGTCAAGAAAAGGTGGAATCTGGTGCTCCGCTCCAAACTGCACTAATAGCTGGAAATCCCACAAAGGTGTCAGTTTTTTCAGATTTGCGAAGGATGTTAATAGGTACGCTTGTTGAACTGTAATAGTTTTAATGTGCTTTAAAGATGAAAAATCGAATTGCCAGTTTTTGTCTTGTATACTTTAGATATTTATGCTGCAATATAATTGCATAATACTAAGTTCGCAATTTTTTGTAGGTATAAAAGTTGGGTTATTTTGAGTCGGCGTCAAGATTTAATGGATAAAAGTGCTGAATATCTATACAATAACTGCAGAATTTGCGGCAATCACTTCGAAGAAGCAATGTTTACAAGCCCATTCAAAAACAGACTTCTAGAAATAACAAAGCCGACTATTTTCAACATTTCAAATCCACCTCCTCGAGTTACTGGGAAAAGAAAAGCGCCTATCGAAAGGCATGCGATTTCAAATAAGAGAGTCTGTTCTTCTGCCGCCACAAGCAGTCCACTATTGCCGCCCTGTCAAACAATAGAACCGGATGTTCTTCAAAATACAATTAGAACTCTTGCTACTCAAACGTCTTCAACAATGATATCCTATTCCGTAAAGAATAAAAAATTACAGCGCAGAATAAAAGCACTTCATATTCAAAATAAACGTCTGAAAAGCTTGGTGAACCAAAACAATCGAGAACCTGAAATTGGCGTTACGAATTTCAAAAAACAATGTCATAAAAATGTCCAGAAAATGTTTCAAAATTAATTAAAACTCAACTGTTTCTAAACCAAAATAGTAAAGGGAATAGGTATACCGAAGAATATAAAAATTTTGCTCTCAATATATATTTTCTTGGCCCGAAAGCACATCGATTTTTAGCAACAATATTTTCCCTGCCATCAAAGAGGTCTTTGGAACTAATAACTGAACATTAGCAATATTCCCCTGGACTGCAAGACTTTTGTTTGATGCCCTGAAAATAAAAATTCAACATTTCAGCTTAAAAGATAAATTATGTAGTTTAAGCATTGACGAAATGTCGTTAAAATTTCAGTTATTTTATAATATCAAAACTGACGAAATAATAGGCCTTCACGATTGCGGAATTACAAGAAAACCACTCCCAGCTAAGTACGTTATGGTAATTATGGCAAAAGGTGTATATAGTAAATGGAAGCAGCCCTTAGGTTATTTTTTTACAAATTCTACTTGTAGTGGGAATGATCTTTTGCTTATTGTTAAAAGAACAATTGAAAGATTAATTGCAATAGGTTTAAATGTGTCTACACTAATTACAGACATGGGCTCTAATTTTATTCAGCTTTCAAAACAATTAGATGTACATATCTCCAGATAATCCTTTTTTCTATATCAGCAACCATAAAATATTTTACATGTTCGATCCACCACATTTACTAAAATCGATACGGAATAATCTGATGAAACATAATTTGAAATTTGAAAATAAAATGGGCAGTTGGAGATATATTGAAGACTTTTATAAAATGGATAAGACCCAAAATATGAGACTCGCTCCTAAATTATCGGATTTGCATATACATATATACAAATTCATTGCAGAAAATGAAAGTAAAATATGCCTGTCAAGTTTTAAGTGCAACAGTTAGTGCTTGTATATCTACTTATTCAGCCCTGAATGCGCTCCCTGTTCATGCAAAAATTACAGCAGAATTTACTGATTTAATGGATAAACTTTTCGATATTTGTAACTCTTCCCAAATGAGAAGTAGTAAAATTTTCAACAATGGATGGGATCCGAAAATCAAATTAATTTCTTAAACAAAATGTTAATATTTTTTAAAACTGTTTGTATAGTCAATACCAAAAAGATGTTACAAAATCTATCAAATATTTACGTGGGTGGCAAATAACAATTTCCAGTTTACTTCAATTATGGGAATCTTTAAAAGAAAAAGGTTACAAATATTTATTGCCAGAAGATTAAATCAAGATGCACTGGAAAATTACTTCTGTTCGATACGACAACAGGGGGGTAATTCCTACAATCCGACACCCATTCAATTTGTGAGATCGTTTAAAAAATTATTCTACCTGAACTATATGCAACATTCCCCAAATGCAAATTGCGCAGACGATTTCGACTCAATTTTGACCAAATTAAAAGAGATTCCAATTCAGAATAATGTAAATGTAATTCATAGGTATAAATCAAAAGAACTGGAAGTGCATACTACTGATTACAAAAAACAAATAGCGAATTCGAACGCTGTGAGATATGTATGTGGATATCTATATAGAAAATGTTTGGAGTTCATAAGTGTCCTAACTGTGTAGATTATTCAAAATTAAAATCATCACCGGACAATACCACTTTGTTTTGTCAAAATAAAGCTTACGAAAATAGGAATAAAGACAACTTTGGCAACCTGCTCATGCCTCATGATGAATTTTATAGATATATTAATAAACTAGCAGAGGCATTTTTACTAAATATTGAACAGGCAATTGTATCAAACAGTGTTGGCCAAACACTTGTCAACTATTTAAAGAACGTTCTATTTAATCCTCCTT
>JABXWE010039203.1:0-14594 GCA_014611495.1 Limonius californicus
GGCTGTGGAAATCTGGGGGAATGTGTGGTATCATTGAAATTTGGCAATTAATTAAGTTGGGTTATGCTAGTTTTTCTTCATGGAGGTTATGTTTTTTGAAAGCAGGCAATGTTGCCAGTGGAGCTTGTTTGTTCATTTAACGTCCCCTATTTCTGTTCAATATCGGTTTATAGTACTTAGATATAATAATGATTTCATTATAAATACAATAATAACTATAACTTAAATGTTGTCGTAACACATACCAAATACATAGTGCTGTTCTTTTTATACGAGAATTCTGAACTCAAATCGTATGTATACAGAGCATATTCCACGCCATTCTTTGTTGTCCTATTTTTAGGTCTTGCAGCAAATTAAGAAGAATTAACGTCCATGCCGCTCATGTTTCAAATTGATATTATGGTAGTCCAGTGGTTGACTGTTTGTCTCTGGCGCTAAGAGACCCAAGTTCGTATTCCACTGAGGTTAGTTTTTTTCTCGGGCGAGATAAAAACTGTAAAACACTCATTCACAATTTAGATGCCAAAAGATTATCCCCTACCCTATTCCACCTTCGTGCTATCACTAGAAGTATCTGAATCATCGGCACCCTCCGATTCTGAATCAGATTCCCCAATTGAAATTATGAAAGGAGGAACCTCTTCCCGTCACTTTTAATTTTGGCTGGGTTACTTTTAAGATCGGTTTCGTGTACCCATAGACGACTCGCGGATCCATTTTGGTAGATCTACGTTTCGTCTAGGTACACGAATGTCACATTTTCAGTAGAATTTTGATACTGGAGAAATTGTCTCAAAAATTTAATTTTGGATGCAACGACGTGTTTTTGTTCACATAAAATTTTGCGTCCATTCACCATTTTGTGTTTGTAATCCATTGATTTAATAATTTGGAATAAAGTAATCCTGCCGCCATTTTATTCCAAATTTTCGCGAGAGTCAGCCAAGAGTTTGTCGAGAGTAAAATGTTCATTCTTCAGATGACACTACCAAATTAGTTGTTGCAAATCTGTTCTAAACGTGTAATTTAAGAAAACGTCCGTCTTAGCGCGTATACTACAAATGGAAGATTTTAAAACGTCCTGTCCTTGTGATAAAATGTCCCTCATAGAACGCTCAGACACCTAAAACTATAAGTAATTTGCAATTGAATATTTAAGAAATAATCAAATAATACATGCTTACCCCAAATACATCAATTAATCGATTTATAATCATAAATCGTGTGAAGTCTGGCCTATCTCTTTTATAATGGTTGAAAGCTTTCACAATTTGCATTTGCATATTATGTGTTTTATTAATTCTAAACTTACTAGATTATTTTAGAAAAGTAGGGGACTCTAGAGCTGGCAACAGGGCAATTTCATTTTGACATTGCTAGAAATCAATCAAATAATATTTCAGAAAGGCAACTTAAGAAAAAAAAGACACAGCCTGCTGGATGGCAAATCAATCGTGAATAGTGTATAGTTGCAACTGATTTGTAATTTATTAAAGTAAGTAAATTACAGGTTTTTCGTCAAGATTTCTTTCTTTCTGTTACAATTTTCATATTGATTGATTCTAAAGCTTAATATAGACGGGACAATCCCTAGGCTACTGCAATTGACTTTTTAAAATATCACTTTGTATATACACAAGTAAAATTAATTTTTAAATTAAAACAATTGGTTACTTCATTTCATGAAAATACAATTACATTTACTTTCCACCAAATAGCACCACTTTGTAAACAAATAATCACTACTTATAATATCCACTAATAGATTACAATATGGATAGTTTTTACCTTAATTCGGAAACAGAGTAGAACACACCAAAGAGATTGATTTCCGCTTGGTCGATGTCCTAAGGTAAAAGGAACAGACAGAGATAGCAACTAGGCTGGTATTACTGGCGATTAAAACAAAGCGAGGAAGATTTGGCTCTTGCATCAGATCGCGGAATAAGGCTTTTTCCGGAACAACAAAGGAAAATGCCGACGAACTGGCCTTTTTAATCACCAAAAAGGATAAAACTTGCAATGAGTTTTTGCTAGAACAGCAAATCTTCAGGGGAACGTTAAAAAAGGACAAGGCGGTTAGTTTTATACGTTTCAAAGGATAAGAGAATCCTCACGGTATCCTCAACTTATTAATTCTTGTATATGTTTAATGCGACTTCATCGGCGAGTTTTATTAGGAGAAACCGGTACGAAAACTATATTATACGTGCAACTTTAGCTTCATCCTACTTTCACTAAACACAAAATGTTTGCACTCGATGTAATTCTGAAGCCAGTTCCTGGAATTCGCTCGAAAAGTACACCCTGTCCATCTAGCCATCTTCCGCTAGTGAAAACATGCCAAAGGCTGACATCTCTCGGGATAATCGAATGGTCGCGTAAGATGCGCTATTTACGAAATAAAATAATAATTAAATAAATGTATCAAACGTTCACATTTAAATTCCCGGAAATCAGACGACCATCACAGCGTGTACTTTTCAATTATACCTGATACGCTTGCTCGAGTCTGAAAATCTTTTAAACTAATTCGAATGTGTGGAAGTGAATGGAGGCAATTTTTAACAATTAGTAAATTAAATACAAATTTATTATTTTTTTGTTTTTTGCTTTTTTAATGTTTACTATAGTACGGTTGCACCAGTGGATGCTTTCCTTGTGAAATACTTATGTAACTAATATTACTAATACTGTTAATTAATATAGCAAGAGATCAACTTGTGAGAAAGTAACTATGATCCATTTCTATACTAGAAAAAATTGAATAATATCAGATGCAGCGATACACGTATGTTGGGTTGCATCAACCACTTTTAAGGGGGTAACTTACCATGCCCACCATGTATATTAGCATTAGTTTAGAAATATGTGTAGTAGAAAATATGAAAGGGATTTTATTTTTATTGCATAGTTTGTTACACGAACCTCGTTGGTTTGCTAATTTAGTTTCATACTTTTACTGTAAATGCAACATACCTAGTAGGTTCATCCAAAAAAATTACAGGTGGATTACTAACCATCTCGAGAACAATTGACAATCTTTTCTTTTCACCTCCTGAAAGATTCTCCACTCTCGTATCATAACAATTTTTTAAGCCTAATAAACTTAAAACTTCTTCTACCTGAAGAAGATCGTTAAAACGTAAATATGTATGAAGTATTTGAATACTTACAACAGACTGCTTGCTTTGTAAATTATAATTATTGCCTAATTTAAGTCTAGCTGATACCATAACTGATTCGTGTACTGTTAGATGTGGTTGTAGAAGATCTTCTTGCATTATATAAGTAGATATTTTATGAAAAGTGTTCATTTGTCGTGGTTGATCATTAATACTTATATTTCCTGTTACATCTTTCATTCTGTAATGCAAATGGGATTTTTCTAATATGAACTTCTTCCAAACTTTAATTGAAAATATAATTAGTTTAGTATTTGTAGCTCACTGACTATATTTAGTTGAATATTACAAAAATGTTATACAAATAAAGTGTTTACTTAAAAAGTGCTTTAATAGTTATAAAGTGTAAGTCTTACACTTAAGTCACACACTTACACTGTAGGATATACATTTTCAGAATCATAAAATTGTTGATACTACTTTCTATACAAGAAGTGTACGTTTACTTTGAGATTGAATTATTGTTTTCTTTACATTTTGTAGAATTACAATACGATTCTGTAATTAGAATCCAATTTTATAATCAGAATTAGAGTTTTAATTGTAGCATCGGCAGCCGAATCTAGCACTGGAGTCCAGTTGTCGATTCCAGAGTCAGAATCTAATTTTAGAATCGGAAAGCCAGAATCCGATTTGGGTATTCTAAAGCCATCCTCGATTCTAGAATCGGTATCTGATTTTCACTGCCGATTCTCTAAGCTTCATTTGGAATCCGATCTTCAAGTCTTAATCCAATTCTAGATATCAGAATTATTGTATTCCGATTCTCTATTTTTGAATCGAAATTTTATTGTAGAATCAATACCCGATTTCAGAAAGATAGATTTTTGAATTGAAATCCAAATCTTAATTCGAATTTTAATTCCCAATTTTAGAATCGGACTGCAAATCTAGTTTATAGAATCTGAATAACTGTTAAATGCAAGACCATTCGGAAGGTAAAAGAAAACCACAGTATAGTTCTTAAGTCTAAAGTCAGAATTAGATTATAGAGTCGGCAAACTATTTTCCATTTTGTAATCTGATTCATATCCTGGAATTGGAAAGCCATACGCAATTCTAAAGTCGGAATTAGGTTTTCAATTATTAAATCAAAATTCTAGATTTGTGAAAAAGGAAACCACGGTAACTAGATTTTATTGTTTAGTACAATAGTAAATTAATGATGATGATACGTGTTCAAGAACCAGAATAGAGAGAAATGGTGAGCTGTTTTAAACCTGTCTACGGATTGAATACTATGGAGAAGGAGGAGAATGTATTCAATTCTTATTTTATAATCGACATAGAATTTAATAATCGGAAAGCGATTCTAATGATGATGCAGAATCGATTTTTAAAGTTAAAACATCGATTCCGATTCAGAATCGCTTCAGAATCGATTGATAGCACTACAATTTCCTATTTTAAACAAAGTACAAAACTTTCAGATTCTTCGAACACAACATTGATTCTAGAAATGAAATGTAATTCTGAAATTGGCATCTGATTTTGTAATCAGAATTAGATTTTCAATTCTAGAATCAAATTCTGATTCTAGAATAATTGGTAAGCCATTATCGATTTTTTAATCGGGTTCCGTTCCTGAAATTGGATAATCATACCCTATGCATGACTTCCCAATTCCAATGAGAATTAGATTTTCAAATCTAGAATCGGAATCCGATCCACAATATATTAATCAGAATCTGCTTCTCGATTTTTGAATCGGAATCCAATTCTCTATTCTAGAATAGGAATTCAGTTCTTTATTCTAAAATCGATATCTGATTCTACAAATGATTTTAACAACGTTTCAGAACCGATAATTAAAGCTAAATCGTCTATTCCAATTCAGGACTCAAGCATTTTTATGACATACCTATTGTATGTCTATTAAAACCAAAATTGCTTTTTTTTCAAATAGACTGGGTAGTAATAAACTATGCATTTGTTCTTGTCTACTCACATGTAACCTGCTAAAACATTCAATAAAGTAGTTTTTCCACAACCACTAGGACCAAGGATAGCGGTCAGTTCCCCTGCTCTGAATTTGCCATTTATGGATTTTAAGATCTCTTTACGGTCTGAAAATTAATATGAATGCAGTGTAAAAATAACATATTCACTAACTGTTTCGACCGCATAGCTGAATGCTGCTAGTGCCGTCAAACAGTCACCAAAATTAAACAGTGAAAGCTGGGATCATTACTAGAATGGGTGGCCCGTTTAATGGTACAACAACAGCGACCGGCAGTGCTTCGGAGGGCACGTCAAAGTTGTTGATCCCGGCTGTCACTACGGTGATAGTTGTTAAGTCAAATCAAAAGCACTATCTTAGCCTAAATACTGTGACACTAGGCTCCACTACGGCCATACGAATAATAATTCTCCGTAGATTTTGGTAATATAAGAATCAAAAAATTCGAAAACGTAATAGGTACATAATTTATTGCTTTCTACAGAGTTATTTATAAATATTTTTATATTCTTAAATAGTTTTTCGTATTCTACCGAAACTATTTGGTTATGAAATTTTTTGTATTTTTGTGGTTAAGTTGGAAGTTGTAATTATGAATAAAGTATGTTTGTTGAAATATAAGATTCCGGCCTTTAATCTTGTTCTTGTTCTTGAGAGGTGGGCGTGTAATTGTCCATCCATCTCTTTGACAGTCTGCCTGGCAGTTCTGATCCATACGACTTCTGGTTCGTCACTATATTCGCGATTGTTTCGTCATCCATTCTCTGTACATGCTCCCTCCACCGTCTTTCCCAGCGTACAATATCTTCCGTTTATACCGTACATGTACTCCTAATTATTTCTTATCTCTTAGTGATTTGCCGGTTATGTTTCTCAATATTTTCATTTCATTGGTACTTAACAGTTTTCTAGTTTTAGTTGTATCTGCCCTTGTTTCGGTTGCATACGTCATGATGGCTCTTACGCAAGTCTTGTAAATTCGGACCTTGCTCTCCATGTTCATATTTTTGTTTTTCCATATTATGTATTTCATACAACCCGACATACATGCAGCTTTAATAGTTTGTTTAAATACTTCCTCATATATATCTCCATGATTTGAGAATTCTATGGCTAAATAGCTAAATTGCATAACTTGCTCTATAAGCTTATCGTTGACGGCATCTTAGCGGTTCTTTGGATAATGTGATGAATTTCGTTTTGTCTACGTTCATTTTCATGTTGTATTTTTCTGTTATCAGGTGGAAACTGTGTAATTTTCGCTGAAGGTAGTTTTCACTTTCAGATAGTAACACTGCATCGTCGGCATAACATATTATTTTATTTTCCGCGGTACCCATTCTGTATCCCCTCCTTACTGTCTTGATGTCTTTAATTATTTTGTCCATTGTCAAATTGAATAGGAAAGGACTTAGGCTATCCCCTTGGCGCACTCCCGTTGTTAGTGGTATTTCTTAGGCAAGTTAATTGTTTACTCTTATTTTTATTGTATTATCTGTGTTTAGTTCATGAATAATGTGTGTGATCTTATGTGGTACTTGTTCTTCATTCAAAATATTTACAATGGCTGATAATCTGACTCTATCGAAGGCTTTGGTTAAGTCTATAGAGCATATAAAAGCTGGTTTGTTATATTCTAGCGCCCTTTCTCTTATTTGGAGCATGATGAAGATCGCATCTGTGGTTGAGCGGTTCTGTCTAAAGCCCCGTTGTTCTTCACTGATCGGAATAATTCCGTTTAGTTTAGTTCTAATGATGCTTGTAAACAGTTTTAGTATAGATTTTAACAACGTTATTCCTCTGTAGTTTCCGAGATCCTTTTAGTTACCTTTCTTGAAAATAGGGATGTGATGCTTTTCTTTCAGTCTTGTGGTATAGTACCGCAGTCTATGATGTTTTGAAAGAGGATAATAATTTCGTTGATTAGATGGTTTCCTCCGTATTTCACCAGTTCATTGGCTATTCTGTCTTCGCTTGGTGTTTTCCTGTTCTTTAGCTTTTTTATATTGTATTTTCTTGTTCATCATCTATTATTACTGCTCTTTGTCCTTCAACTTTTTCGTTGCCGTTGTTAATTATTCGATTATTGTTGTACAACTGATTAAAATATTTCACCCGTTGTTCTTTGGTTATTGTATTTAGTTGTTTATATTCATAAACGTACTTTTTCCGTGCCCCTAGCAATTTCCATATCCTTTTTGGAGACCGTATAGGTCACTTTCCATTTCTTTTGTGAAACGTTGCCAATAGTTGTTCTTTATTTCGTTGATTTTTGCAGCATTGAACCTGCTTCTAGTTCAACATATGTTTCGTATTAATTTGCGGTTTTATTGCTTCTATATCGTAAACATGCTTCTGGTTCTTGCTCTGCTATTACTTTAAGTTCGTCTGTAAACCAAGGTTTTATGTTGTGGGTGATATTTACGTTGACTTTTCTGGTGCCAAGAGCTTCTTCTGCTGCTTCATGGATATTAGCTTTAACTTTCTCCAGCATTGTTCCACTGTGTCCGCTTTATTAATACTGTTGGTTAGTACTCTTTGTGTTAGGTGGCATTCATATAGGTATCTGGTGCTGTTTTCCATTAAAGATTCGATGTTTAATTTATTCACAATTTGTGGTGACTTCTTCATTGTGGATTGAGTGTCATGCACAATTTTCATAATACCATATTGTGATCGGAGCCTACATTAGGGGACGATAGTGCCCTGACATTGAGGATCTGTGTTGGTTGTATTGATCTATTCGTTATTATATAATCTATTACTGATCTCTTTCGTTTCTTGTGTTAGACGGGGTGTGCTTGCGCTGTCATTTGTGCTGGTAGGAGGTGCTATTTATTCGTAGGTGATTGTGTATTTCTCCATGTTCATTTACTCATTGAATTGTTGCATTCCTCCGTCCACAATTTCATTTCCCACTCTGACATTGATATCTCCCATTATTATAACTTTGTTCGTATTTGGTGTTTCGTCGATTTCAGATTGTAATGTGTTGTAGAATTCGGTAGATTGATTCTTTGGCCTGCTCGTGCATATATTCAAACAATGTGTATTAATTGGTTTTCAAGCTTCAGTTTGACTTTTGTCATTGACATATTTAATTTGGTCAATGTTTTGTTCGAATTTCTCATGGATTAATATTCCTATTCCTGAATGGGCCCTGTCGTCTTTGCTCTTGCGATGTATGCCAAGATGTAGATTTGATACTTTGATGTACCTTGTCCTCTTCTTTTCGTTCCAGACAGTGCGCAGATGTCTATTTATGGTTGTTCATTTCTAGGATTATTTCTTGATCCCTTTTATTCCATGAAGTTACATTCCACCTTACAATTCTTATGGTCTTCTCTTTCCATATCCTGTTTTTCCTTGTTTTCGCATTAGTCGTCATCATCAACCGTCCCTCGTCCGAGTCTTTACCGGTTCTGTTAGCAATTAATCAACTTTTCCACAGGCAGGTTGCTACTGCTTGCTAGCATAACGTAGGTGTCCCTCCTCCTTTATCCGGGCTTGGGACCGACAACGACAACGGCTGTGCTATTCCCGATATACCGATATACCCATTTACTGATATATCGATATACCGATATACCGATATACCGATATAACGATATACCGATATAGCGATATACGATATACCGTTATACCTATGTACCTATATACAGATACACCGATATACCGACATACCGATATACCGATATATCGATATACCGATATACCGATATGCTGATATACTGGTATACTAATATATTGCTATACATGCGATACTTTCAGTACTTTCGATACTTTGCTCTTGAACACTTTTATCAACACATGATACCAACCAAAGTATCGATGCTTCAGATAAGTACTGATATCTTGCTCAGACCAAGGTTTATTTAGTGTTATTAAATACACTTACTTATAAACATGTAAACTTACCATTTCCTGCCACAAAATAGCTTAAATCTTCAAACTCTATATTTACAGGTGGCGTGCGTAATAACATTGGAAACTGGCCAAGTTCTTCTTTTGAGAGATCATTCATGTTTTTAACACTACCTGGAAAAATCATTTAATACAACGTAAAAAATTGTTTTTTGGGGACGAATGAATAAATACTAAATAAATAAAAGTCGTTCTGATAATTTAAGTTCAACGCGAAGTTGGATTTTGTATGTCTAAAATATTAAATTAATATATTTATCTGTTATTTCTTAAAGAAGGGTGTAAGTTTGTATTGGATTACAGTAAGTTTTGCATTGACAATCCAGAAAATTTAAGTTCAAATGCGCTCTGAGATTATCTATATATTAAATTAATTTTATATTTACATTTTCCTTATGCTATAGCACTGCATTCAGCAGAAAACTCTCTATTAAAATAAATAACTAAATCTATGTGCATCATTTTAAATTATACAAAGTTGATATCACATCGAATAAACCCGGAAGTGAAAATTATCTATTTATCTCCTTGAACCTGTGTTCTATATACAGCAAGCATGTATAGTTTAATTAGTTTTAATTAACAATTAACAAAATAAAAATCAAAAATAATCAATAGCCTTTCATGCTCCGCTACTGAGTACAGGATTCTTCTTTGCCACGTGTTTTTCCTCCGCGCTAAGGTAGAAACACGGGCACCTATAGTTTGGTGTTGAATCCGAACGACAGAAATTCCAAAGAAGGTTTTTAGCATTAAAATCCCACGGTTATCAACCGGATTGGGAAACTGTGTGTGGTGGATAGCAGCACATGATTTTTATATCGAATTCAAGCCATAATCGCCGTTTTGCTCAGAAAGGGATTGTTCGACCAACTGAGTTACCAACACATCAAGGTTGTATCTGGTGCCCAACATTCCAAATAATTATAATTTCTATATCAAATTCGAATACGAGTAATACTCAAATTTATTTTAACTGAGGCCTATGAGTTTGACATTCTAAGTTTGAAAATGAACAAGTATTTACGCCCTCGTTCTTTTTGTATCATTAGTTAAGTGGTACAAAAAGAGCAAAGGAGTGTATACTTGTCTCTTTTTAGTTTGTGATGTTTAATCGTATAGCCCTCATATTAAATATATTTGACTAAAGTGGAGTGTGGTTAGTTAGTTTTAGTGTTTTATTTAAAAGCATTGTCCGGTTATTTACTGTTAATAACAAGCCCAGCACGGCCGGAACAATTCTATACAAGATTTCAAAAACTTCTACATTTGGTAGTACTCGTCAAAATAAGAAAACAGTTCGTGTTAACACAGTCTCGAAAATGCGTTTAAAGGGAGTTACGGTCCTTTAAAGGGTATGTAAAAAATGATATTTTCGTTTCACGTTTTCACGACAGCTACTACGAAAATGCAATTTTGATGAAACTTTGCACACCTATGTTAAATCTTACGTAGAATTAGATGGTGTTAGAACGAAATTGCTAGAAGATTCATAAGCGGTAGTTTTGGAGAGGGTGGGGGTGGGGGTGGTTTCCAATAAAAAATGTTTGTTTTATAGGTTTGGTTTCTAAATGATTTTTTCCTTGACAAGTGCACTAAAACTTTTCACCTCAAATATCTAGATAAGGATTGGGTCAACCGATTTGAAACAAATGTAATTTTTTTATTGTAAATTGTTGAACATTAAATCTCTTTTCTCCCTTTTCCGTAGTCATTATTTTCGTTTTTTCAAGATTTATGTATAAGCCTTCTTGTTCAGGACAGGATCTATCTGTTATTAGTTCCCCGTGGTTTTCTTTGGTGTTGATTCCGGTTTATATCATTTGAAGGCTATCAATTACAAAAAGATTAATACCTATTAGATATTATTGTCAAAATCCGTTTATTTATTGATAAAAACTTTCTTTTTGCTAAATATAATGCACTGTCATATTAACATGATGACATTGGTCATTGACTCTTAATTTTGAAACTTTTAAGATAACTGGTTAAGACCTTTAACCTTAATTAAATATCAATATTTTAACAGCATTTTTTTCTTTGCTTTTTGTGTCTCTTCGTGGAAGGATGAATTAATATGGTCGGATTTGAACATTCAATTTGGTATCTATGTATAAAACAAAATTGATGATGTACCTAATAGCATGTCAACTTTTTTTAACTTTTAAGAATTTGAACTGATTTCTCTTTATTTGGAAAAATAATTTTTACCATCTAAAAAGTGAATGTAACATGTTGAATGAATGTTTACGTAGCTCGTCATTATCAACGTCGCCAGTGCTTTCTTAAGGGGGCAATTTTGCGTTAATTGAAAATTTGTAATATAATTTTTACCATCTAAAAAGTGTATAAAACATGTTCAAATAATGTTTGTGTAGCTCACAGTTAGCAACATAACCAGAGTTTCCTTATGGGGACAATTATGCCTTAATTAATTAATATTTCTAACTTTTGAAAATTTGTAATATAATTGTTACCAACTGAAAAGTTGATATAATTTTTATGTAGCTCGTCAATAGCAACGTAACCAGTGTCTCCTGATGGGGACAATTGGGCCTTAATGAATTAGTTTTTTTTATCTTTTGAACATTGTAATATAATTTTTACCGTCTGAAAAGTGAATATATACACCATGTTGAAATAATGTATATGTAGGTCGTCAATAGCAAAGTAACCAGGATCTGCTAATGGGGGCAATTTTGTCTTGAATAGTTTTTCTTAGAGTTAAATGTACAAGCTCATGTTGTTTTTTAAGGTTGATCAGTGCATTCCAGACGTTTTTTAGGCACTCGCGCTATTTTACATAACCGCAAAGGTTTGAAAGCCTCATCGGAGAGGTTTAAGTCGTAACACTCTCTCATTGACTACGCCTCTTGAGGATGGTCTTTAGAAAACTGTTATGTTGAAGTTGACTTTTTCTGTAATCACAAAGTTTATTTAACTTATTTGTGAAAACGCATAGAGAATTACATAGAAGATACGAACTATCATACACACAATGATCTTGTTAATATTGATTTATGCTGTTCATAAAATACCCATTTCAATTGTAAGTAGTGTATGAAGATATAATTGCGGTTGATTGTTTTCCTGGTAAGAACTTAAAAGTCTTATTGGATATGTCCTCTTTTCTATAAGGTTAACTTACCTTTTATAGTTTTGTGGTCCATCTACACTTCTTCACTGTATATTATAAATATTGCGGATCATATAGGAACAAGGTACGTAATTTCACAGTTTTAAGCACAAACACAAGTTCATTTTATATTTAAAACTTTCTGACTGCTTCTGTTATCACTTCTCAAAATATCGGTATGTACAACGCTCGGCACTATCTATAGTTGGTTAGTTTCTGTCTATAAAATTAGAACGTTACAATGTGTTTACATGAAGCGAATTGTGGGTTGCAGGTCAAATTATTATTACAGTATGAAACCCATTGGCGGGCGAGATAACAATTGATTTTACAGAAGTCACATGCAAAGGGGTTTCAATTTGTGAAGATAAAATTAATTTCAGTATTACGTGTTTCTTACTTCAAAATAGTAAACAATTAGTGCGTTTTAATTACTATCCTATACTACTATTATGGAAATGTACTGTATTAGCAAAAACAATTGTTTTCGAGATTTGGAGGAAACAGGTGTTTTGTACATTGAGGAAACTTAAGATTGGTTTCAAGCATAACTTTCTTCAGAAACCCAAATTTGGAATTCCGTAGAACGTGTAAAACACATTTCTTAAATATTTCGTCGTGATTTCCATTAAATCCATGGTGGTAGACGGTAGTGCTATTTATTATTTCTTTATTCATTGTCGTCTAAAAGGCCATTTAAGACCTTTTGAAAATGTGTGACGTTTATAATGAAGTTTAAATTGTCCAGAAGCAATTGAAATCAACTTCTAATCGCAGAATGTTTTTCAAATCTTAAAAATGTACATTATATAAAAAACATGTTTTAAAAATAATAAATATACCATGTGCCGACTTTGAATAGACTTCATAGGGAAAATACATGCGTTTGTGGAAATCTTCAATTTCCTGCTCTCCAAGTTGAAAAACGCACCCAAAGCAAGGCGTACGCAGAAGGGAAGTTAGGTATATAACGATTAAATCTATTTTCTATATTTATAATACTAAACAATAATGAATTTAAAAAAAATTGAATAAATGTATACCTGTAGTGTAGTTATATCACCAAATCCGATGCCAAATGCCGTCAGTGTGGCGTAGTCGCTTTGCAATGCGTCTTCGGGAGTTCAAATCCTCCTTTCTGCTTTAGATTTTTAATTGTTTTTTATGAAAAACCTTTTATTTCTATAAATCCTACTGTGTTATATTTTATAAATATACACCATACAAAAATAAATGTATATTTGGGTTTCATAAGCAACTAAATAATAAAACAGTTTTATTTAATTGTTAAATTTACCGTTAGACATTTAATAATAACATTAAATCATTTGATAATAATTGTTAATGCAAACAAAAATTTAAACTAAATCGAATGTTCTAATGAATTACCATCTGCATTTAAAGAGTAACCCAAACGGATGTAAAATTATCTCCGCACTTGAGCAATCGTGTAATTTATTTACAATATTTAATAACGTTGTGTGTTTAGAGAATAATAAAAACAATGAAGCAGAAGGGAGGATTCAAACTCCCGAAGATCGCATTACGAAGCCAATCCTTTATCGCGACTCCACACTGACGGCAATAACATATCGGATTGGGTGATGTTACTACAGCACGTGAATATTTTTTTCAAAGTTTTTCAAAGTTATGCTGTAATTTAGTATTATAAAATTAACAAAATAGATGTAATCTCAGGAAAATTAAAGTCCGTTCTGCGTACACTTGATTTTGTGTGCGTTTTTCAACTTCTGGAGCAGTAAATTGAAGAATTCCATAAACGCATGTATTTTCCCTATGGAGTGTATTCAAAGTCAGCACACGGTATATATATTGCTGTGGTATTTACCCTATATTAATGTTAATATTATAAATAATAACTATACTATGTTAGTCTTATAAAATAACCATGACAAGTTGAGATTTTTGGCTTCGTAATGCTTTACGAATATTAAAAAGGATATTATTTTCGTAATAGGAAGTTGGTTTTACCTGAAATTGTTTATAATTAGTTTCTTTATAATGTAAAGAAGGCTATTTAAAATACTGTATTGATAAAAATTGACAAGTTTATACTTAATAAGAGAAAAAGGTCTCGTATGATGTTCGGAAGTGCTACGTACTGGCATCATAAGTGTTAAAAGTGATCTTATGAGAAGATATTCCTTAGTGAATGAAGTTGAACATCGAAGTGTAACATGGGGCAGTGTTTTGGATGGCTTGTGAAAGTGAGGTAGCCCTAGAAGATAAATTTGTATTAGTACTGATTTATATTTTTGCAAATACGTGTATAACTACTTTAATTTATGTTTTACTGTGGTATTATCTTTATAATTATTTTCTATTTTATGTAAGGGAAGTTTAGAAGAAGTTTTATTAGTTAATC
>JABXWE010039205.1:0-27873 GCA_014611495.1 Limonius californicus
GATTTTGTTTCGGTTGAAGTGTGTAGTCAGCGCGCCTCGAGATTTTGAATTTAAACTTCTAGCTTCGCGCATGGTCCGCTTAAAAATATTCTTGTGATTTGAGAGCATTAGCAGTCTGATACCTGACAAGTGTGTACTAGATTTTTCACCGCGGTCCGTGTCGACCAAGGATTTATTCCTAATTTTGTTGAAAAGGTCTAGTTGAGGGAATTCTTAACCGTATGGTGTTAGTGAGATCTTCCCTAGGTTTTTAACCAATTTATCACACCCTTGAAGAGGTCTTCTAGTGCCGATTTACTTCTGTGGTAAGCTGCGGGAGTTTGATTCTTTCTTTTCTCTTTATTAAATCTCTTGAATTATGTAGGCAAAAAGAATTTAGTAGCTGCGAAGAAATCTGAACATCTACAAACAGTTCGGAGCTGCTGAGAAATCGAATAGCGACAACCATTTACATCAGGTTGGAAGTTTTATAATTACATCAAAGAATTCGGAAACAAATCGAGACGCTTTGTGGCCAGAAAATTGCAAGGTCAAGTTCAAACATGCAAGTGTGAGACCAGCTGCCAATACAGATGTGGAATTCTGCACCAAAAAGGTCCGTTTAAAATATTCCTTTATATTTTCGCACGTCAAGGATTTTGAAGGACATCCAGCATAATACGACCGCGTAATTTTTTCGTTGTACCGATTCAGATTATACAGTCATACCGAACAAATTTGTACAACTAATTATTTTATATATTTAATTCTTATTACAGTTTATAACTTTTGTAAACGGTCCGCATATTTCGAGGTTCTGATTTAATTTTTGTTATTGACGCAGAAATTCAATGAGGGAGGATTTTGCGTGAACTACTATAATTTTTTTTTATGCGCTTGTACCTCAATCATAGGTATTTATTCTAATTTACCTTATCGAGATCTCGTTAATCGTGAATTAGGCGTGTAACGTATTGAATTATTAATTTTGCGAGGCTAGTTAAGACTTCTGGTTACTACTTTATTATTGACGCATTATCGTTTTCCCCAGGTTTAAGTTAATCATTAGAAGTAAATCATTAAATCAGACAGGGACGTTTGTGGTCTGTTCTTTATTAGAAGGATATTAATATATATTTATAACTGTGACCAATTTGGGGTCGATAATTTTGAGATATTGATTTTATGTGGTCAAACATTTTTATATTTACCTGTAATTCAAATTACCATTTATTTATTATACTCGAAGATTACGTCAAGTATTTTGTTGTTTTATTGTGATTTAGAGTTATATGAAAGACTTTAGTGTTATCAGTAAGGTAAGTCCGCTTCCAGAAAGATTCCTGTTTATCTACGACATCTTCGAGAACAAGGGTTTAAATTTTAAACAGGTGGCGCCTAGGCTTATTTCGAACCAACCCTTCTTCGTCTGCAGTTAGTCGAACCCTTGCCTTCGATATCTGGACCTTACTGGTGTTGTCGTTATATATTTTTTTTGTGTAGGAAAAATTATTTCCTTCACTGTGTCGCCGATCTTTAGCTGGGCGTCACAATTTGTTAAAAACTATGGTAGTAACTTACGTTTTAAATTCAAGTTGGGCATACTTGAGTGTTAATTCAGCAAATATTTAGTTAAATAATTGATAAAAATATGAAATATATGGTTATTAAAAATTATCCTATAATGCTCAAAAAATGGTATCCACCTATTAAGGGCCGCTAATTATTAATTAAAATTTGAAAACAGCAGTACAAAAAATCAAAATAGATTTACTTAAATGTAAGTATATTTAAATATCAAAATTAAATATTTTGTTAAGTGATTAGCTTGGATAAAATGGCTAATTATAGTATCTTGGAATACATGAAGATGATTATTGTGTATGGAGCAGCTACAGAATTTATGTGTTCTTTGCATAATTTAATACTTTAAAGTAATGGCAATAAATTTTTGCCAGAAGTATGTTTCCAAGGAAACGAGAAAACAATGATACAACTAAGCTACTCAAAAGAATTAAGGGGTCACGTTTTTCAGAAGGTATATCTTCCTTATGATATCAGCTAGAAGATAGTTGTTGATATATTTCATCAATCAAGTATTCAGCTACAATATTTGATTGCGTTCATTTGTTTTTTCCGCGTTTCTTAGAAACCGTAAATAAAGTTTTGTACGAAAATTTCAGTATTTGCATAAGATTTTAATACAACCACAAAATATGGAAGCCACGTGGTCAAACGAGGAATGAGAAGACACCTAAATCCAGTAGAAGTGTCAAGAGCAGTTACCTTACTACAAGAAGGTAGAGTGCAGCGAAGTGTTGCTCAAGAATTCAATGTAAACCAGTCTCTGGCAGAAGCACCAACAGACTGGTCTTGTCACCAGGAGGGTGCACAGGGTCACCACAGAGCAACAAGCCTACTAGATGGCCGATTTTTGAGACTTCAAGCTCTCCGTAGCCGTTCGACAACCGCTCGTAGCCTTCAAATCGACCTTTCCAGAGCCAGGCAAGTTCAGATAAGCGACCAAACAGTAAGAAATCGACTTCGGAAGTCAATTTGAGATCTAGACGCCCAGCAAAGAAGCTAAAGTTGACCAGAAATCATCAACGAAGGAGGATGTTCTTCGCATGTGAACATGAACACTGGCATTTGAGGCAGTGGAGTCGAGTGATGTTTTCAGACGAGTCGAGATTTAGGTTATGGACAATTGATGGTAAAGTTAGGGTGTGGAGAAGGCCAAACGAGCGTTTTTTACCAGCATGTGTTAAGAAAGTCGTGGCTTTTGGCGGTTCAGTAATGGTATGGGGCGGCATTGCAATAAACGGCCGCACTGAACTCATAGAAATAGTTCTCTCACGGCAGAAAGGTACATTAATGAAGTCCTTGAAGAACATGTCCTGCCTCAAGCACTTGCCGTGGCAGAAGATTTTTTAATTATGCAGGATAACGCTCGTCTCCACACGGCTAGAGTAGTCACTGAGTATCAGAATAACATAACCACTGTGGAATGGCCAGCACTCAGTCCCGACCTTAATCTCATAGAGCATTTATGGGATCAACTCGGACAACGTATTCTCAAGCGTCTACACCCACCAGATACGCTGGGAGAACTGGAACAAGCTCTCATTGAAGAATGGCGACGTATTCCCCAGGAAAACATACGCAGACTGATTCGCAGTATGCCACGCAGGCGCAATGCCGTAATTCAAGCTGGTGGAAGCTTTGCACGATATTAGTTTTAGGTATTGTTTGGGTTTATTGAGAATTCTTAAGAATATTATTTTTTTGATATGAGTTTTCAGTCAAGTTTCTGGTTCATTTTAATATAGTGTTCAATGATGTGGTAGATGTTAAGATGATATCAAATTTATATAGCATTTCATTAAAATAAATGTTTCGATAATGCGTATACCAAGTTTCATTAAAATGCCATCGGTCCTAAAAAAACTTCAAGCATTTGAAATTTTGACCCCTTAATTCTTTTGGGTAGTTTATATATATATATATATATATGAGTGTGTGTGTGTGTGTGTGTGTGTGTGTGTGTGTGTACTATTGAATTTCACAAATAATGTTTACTACTACTGCGTCTAAGATTAAGAGTGTTGGAAAAGGTATCTGAAATTTGTATATGCATACTGATGCAGATACTCAGAATATTTATTTTAAATAGACAGTAGGGTACTACATTCATACTTTGCTAGAATAATTCAGAAGCCTCGGCCACTACTCTACCGTAGTCCCCAAATGGTTCCATTTATGTTGGTTCCCAAATATTTACTAATATTTTCTGTATGAGCATAATGAATATATAACGTGTAATGTTCTCGCGCCTAAATTTCGAAGTTCGTTCAGACAAATGAAGCGACGCAGTACGAGTTTGAGTTCAAAATTCTGCGGGGAGGGAATTGGAGGTTCGAAAAGGCAGTTTCCCGTAATTAGGTCAGTGGGTAAAATATAGTCAACTTTGCCGGACGTTCTGCGTGAATTGTGAAGTTTTATTGAAATCGTTGGTCGATTGGAAATTAGTTTTTCGCTTTGTACTTCACTTCACATAGGAGCTGTTCCTATTGTTGTAAGGAAAAAGTCTCCAGGAAATTATATTTTCCATTATAGAATTTACTCCGGTAAAGAAGATTTATTTTGGGATAAGCCAGAGTCCATCAACTGGTGAGTTTGTTATAGCCAGAAATCATTGTCTTATCGTGACAAATAAAGTGGCGCACAACTTAGGGGGCCGAGAATATTTATATTTTTATGACTGGTTATTTTATTTTACATAACATTGTTATAATTGGGTTGTTTGAATTTACAAAAATTACTCTCGTACTATCGTAAAACAAGTTGCAACCAGAGATAGTATTAATTGAATTCTTTTGGGGTTAGTTGTAATTTAAGTTTAAACTTTAGAAATTAATCTTGAGGCAATTTTGTTAAAATGGATATTGATAGACTGAATACAGGGGAGATTACGTATGAATTAAATATACGGGGTGTAACAGCCGAAGGTAATTTAGATAACTTGAGGAAGCTATTAAGGGCAGCGATTAAAAAAGAAAAGTCCGATAAATACTTTGAATTCCCGTCACATCCATTTTCCTTTGTAGAAGATAAAGACGCAGTATTGTTAGGTCTGAAGAACTTAGGCGAATTAGTTACCGAATTCGAAGATTCAATTCATGGGGGAGCCTATAAAAAATTAAACAGCAAAATAATCCATTACGAAGGTCGAATAAAACGTATGATTGCTAATACCGATGATGAAGGAAAAGTTAAAGATAATTTATTGGGAAAATTGGAGACATTAAAAGATAACTTAGCGCAAAAATTACAGTCGTTTGAGTCTAGTCTGATGGCATTATCAACAAACGTAGGGGATCTTGTAGATCAGCCTGTTCAACGAACATCGACTCCTGTGCGACCTAATCGTCCAGAATCTTTTTCGCATGCTAGGGGAGAAATTAAACCCGTACCAGTGAGTCAATGGGGACTTAAATTTTCCGGGGATGGTGATGAATTATCACTTAGTGCATTTATAGAGAGGGTAGAAGAGTTAAGAGTAGCGCGAAATATTTCGTTGGAAGGTCTGTTTGATTCAGCTTTGGATTTGTTTACTGGGAAGGCGTTAATTTGGTACAGGGCGTACAGAGATACGGTAGATAACTGGGATGATTTGGTAAAATTTTTGCGGGAGGAATTTCAACCTCATAATTACGATGAAAAGTTGCTAGAGGAAATCAAGCGTAGGACACAAGGGCCAAATGAATCCATTGGGGTATACGTGGCCGTAATACAAAATATGTTTAATCGTATGAATGGGTGTGTGTCGGAAGCGTTCCGTTTAAAAATTTTGATGAGAAATATAGCTCCCTTCTACCAAGATAAACTTAGTTTGGTAGCAGTGAACTCGATCTCAGAATTGTTGAAATTAGGACGACAAATCGAAGCTCGAAAGGCAGCGGTTGAAGAATTTGTGCCTCCACCTAGAAGATTAGCAGGGAAAACGCTGGAACCTGATTTGGCATACGTGTATAATGAACCTTTAACGTCGACATCTACCTCTTGTAATCGCAGAACTGTAGCCGCTGTTAGCGACATTAATTGTTGGAATTGTGGAGTAAAAGGTCACTTAGCTACTGGGTGCCCTCAACCCTCAAATAAACGCTGTTTTCGATGTGGAAACCTTGGGGTAACAGTAAGAACTTGTGACAGGTGTAATAGGTCGGGAAACGCCAGAAGAGGCCGATAGAAGATCAAGTGTCTGACCTCTTACCTACCAAGAAAATCTTGATCGATAATTCCACGGTAATGTTAGATTTTTTATTCGCTCAAATGCAGGGGGATGAACGTCCTTACCTTGAAGTAGGAGTTTTTGGGAAAACTTTGTTGGGATTACTAGATTCGGGGGCAAATCAAACCATTCTAGGTCGAAAGGGTTGGGAACTTTTGAAAAATTTAGGGTTACCTCTGGGGAAATCGCCAACTCAAGCATGTACGGTGGCCAATGGGGAACTTTGTGTTGTAAAGGGGGTGGTTTTACTTCCCATAAGTTTAAGGGGGAAGGTAAAAATTTTTGAAACTTTGGTTATTCCGTCATTGCCACACACTTTAATTTTGGGGATAGATTTTTGGAAGAGGATGGAAATTGTTCCGAACCTTAGACAAAAGGAATGGCATTTTGATAATTCTTCGGAAGTCTTTGTGGATGCTATTGTAGGGTATTCTGATTTAAATGGAGAACAATCGTTAGTCCTGACTAAATTACTCGATCATAAATTTTTAAACATGAGTGAAGGTATAGGTTGTACTACTGCAGTGGAACATAGAATAAAAACAACTGCTGAACCAATTAAGCAACGATATTATCCTGTATCTCCGGTTATACAAAAACAAATTGATGTCGAATTGGATAAAATGTTAGCTGAAGGAATAGTAGAACCTTCCAATTCTCCTTGGGCTTCACCCATAGTATTAATTAAAAAACCTGATAATAGTTATCGTTTTTGTGTTGACTACCGAAAATTAAATGCTGTGACTGAACGAGATGCGTACCCTTTACCTTATGTGTCAGATATTTTAGATAAACTTCGAGATGCAAAATTTATGTCGTCCTTGGACATTAAATCTGCATATTGGCAAATTCCGATGGCTGAAGACTCAAAGAAATATACAGCTTTTGTAGTGCCTAATAGAGGTCTGTATCACTTTAATCGTCTTCCATTTGGCCTTCATAGTGCTCCTGCCACATGGCAGAGATTTATTGATAACGTTTTGGGTCCCGAGCTACACCCTTATGTTTTTGCATATTTGGATGACGTTATTATTGTTACTGACACGTTTGAGAAACACATAAACATTTTGGAGACTGTTTTGGATCGAATTAAAGCAGCTGGTCTTTCCCTTAGTCGGGAAAAATGTAAATTTGTTCAACCTGAACTTAGATACTTAGGTTATATCGTGGGTAAAAATGGATTGCATGTAGATCCGGACAAAGTAAAAGCTATTTTGAATATTCCTACTCCGTCGAATATTTCGGAGGTACGTAGAATTTTGGGGATGGCGTCTTGGTACCGTAGATTTGTACCGAATTTCTCAGCGATCACTGCTCCGTTAGCGAACCTCTTAAGGAAGAGGGTGAAATTTGTGTGGTCGGATGAATGTGAACTCGCCTTGAAAACAATCAAGGAATTTTTAGTTTCTGCGCCAGTTTTGACGTGCCCGGATTTTAACAAGCCTTTTGTAATACAAACAGATGCTTCGAGTTATGGGTTAGGTGCTGTTTTGAGCCAGGAATATCCGGAAGGAGATAAAGTTATCAGTTATATTAGTAAATCTATCAATAAAGCTGAGCGACACTACACTACGACCGAATTAGAATGTTTAGCGGTATTGTGGGCTGTAGAAAAATTTAGACCGTATGTTGAAGGGTCACATTTTAAGGTAATTACAGATCATTATTCGTTGGTGTGGCTAAACAATTTAAAGAATCCTAGTGGTAGATTGACGCGGTGGGCAGTTAGATTGCAACAATATAGTTTTGAAGTAGTTCATCGAAAGGGTAAAGATAATGTAGTCCCTGATGCCCTGTCGAGATCAGTACCGGTGTTGGATGTTGTTGATATTGACATTTCCAAGAAAGATAAGTGGTATTGGAAAATGTGTAAATTAGTTGTTGGTAATCCAAAACGTTATGCTGATTGGAGGGTTGAAGGAGATAAATTGTATAAAAGGGTGGAAAATTTTTATCCTGGGTTAGATGATAATAGTAGATCGTGGAGATTAGTTGTACCCACCAGTCAACGAAAAGAAATTATTCGCCAACATCATGATGTCCCAACAGCAGCTCATTTGGGAGTCGCAAAAACTGTTGCTCGTATTGCTCAGCGTTATTATTGGCCAAAATTACGTTATAGTGTGGCTAAATATATTCGTTCATGTGCCGTTTGTATCAGCCACAAAGTAGAACAAAAGAAACCAGCGGGACTTATGGTTGGTAGACCACAGATTACTAGACCTTGGGAATTAGTTTCAGCCGATTTAGTTGGTCCCTTGCCTCGCTCAAAACGTGGTTATTCATATATTTTGGTAGTCGCCGATTATTTCAGTAAATTTCCGTTAGTTTTTCCCTTGCATTCTGCAACTACTCCTGCCATTATTAGACATTTGGAGGAGGATGTGTTTTTATTGTTTGGGGTACCAAAATATATTGTAGTAGATAATGGAGTACAATTCCGCAGCAAGGAATTCAGGAATCTGACTGATACTTATGGGGTTCAAATTAGATTTACTGCGTTATACCATCCACAGGCCAATCCCACAGAGAGAGTCAATAGAGTTTTGAAAACTGCAATCTCATCTTATCTTTCTGATAATCAACGAGAATGGGATAAATACTTGTCAAAGGTTGCTTGCGCTTTGCGTACTGCGAAACATGAATCGACAGGATTGTCGCCGTATTTTATAAATTTTGGTCGAGAAATAATACTCGATGGGGAAAATGTTCAAGGATACAACGATGGGTCAGAAGAAGACGAAGATGTTGAGATAGTGCGTGATATGGATAAAATTCAAATTCGATCTAGAGAGTTTCGGAAGCTTTACAAGGATATACATACCAGATTATTAAAAGCGTACGAGAAAAGTAAAAAGGGTTATAACTTGCGCCGCAGGGATGTTAGTTATTTTCCTGGACAAATGGTTTGGCATCGAAATAAATTGTTGTCGAGTGCTTATAAGTATTATTCGGCCAAGTTAGCTCCGAAGTATGTGGGACCCTTTAAGGTCAAGAAGAAACTCTCACCATGGACTTTTGAATTAGTAGATGCGGACGGTCGTTTTAAGGGCAATTGGCACGCAAAGGATCTCAAGGCACACCATGAACCTTCTTCTGATGACGACTAGATATTTTTTTGTTGGGGATTTATATTTTTGTTTGGGTTGTGGATTTTAGTTGGGGGTTTTCGACATATTTGTTGGGGTGGGGTTTATATCCATTATGAGGGTTGGGCGTCGGATGTGTCTTGGGATAGATGAAGGAAGCAACAAAATGTCCTTCACCCTTGCACACTTTAGTTTTTGTATTGTACGCAACGTGAGTTGCTTAAATTTAGGTTAACAACGTCACTTCCTGGTTACTATCTTTCCGTTACGCTTGGACTGTAGTGTGGATCTTCGAAATATCTGGTGGGGGGGGAATTTGTAATGTTCTCGCGCCTAAATTTCGAAGTTCGTTCAGACAAATGAAGCGACGCAGTACGAGTTTGAGTTCAAAATTCTGCGGGGAGGGAATTGGAGGTTCGAAAAGGCAGTTTCCCGTAATTAGGTCAGTGGGTAAAATATAGTCAACTTTGCCGGACGTTCTGCGTGAATTGTGAAGTTTTATTGAAATCGTTGGTCGATTGGAAATTAGTTTTTCGCTTTGTACTTCACTTCACATAGGAGCTGTTCCTATTGTTGTAAGGGAAAAGTCTCCAGGAAATTATATTTTCCATTATAGAATTTACTCCGGTAAAGAAGATTTATTTTGGGATAAGCCAGAGTCCATCAACTGGTGAGTTTGTTATAGCCAGAAATCATTGTCTTATCGTGACAAACGTCGATGGTAACTTTACTTATTGTCATGTATTTTGCCTTTTCCGTATAGAAAGAGATTCCGTATTTGTCACATGTTGTCCGAATCCTTTCCATTAACATTTGTAAACCTTCTGCACTGCTTCCTAATATTCCAGTGTCATGTACATATCGTACGGCGTTAACTAATTTGCATTTATAACAAGCATTGTATTGCCATTATTAACGGGATATCTAATACTTGAAATGAGCAATTAATGAAACACGTTCTTGTTGGTTTGAAATTTGCCAAATGAAACTATATTAAGAAAATACGGTTACCAATTATGCAAATCGATTCCACAAAGAGTAGAATTACAAAGAATACATAACGTATGCATATGCATTGCTTTCATTGCGGTTTTAAACTGCTTTGTACTGTAAGGCCTTACCAAATAAAACAAACTGTTCGTACTAATTAAATAAAGTGCTTGAAATCTAAAATGAACGCATAAGTACGCCAGTAATTTTCCTGCAATAGACCTGCATCAAATCAAACCAAAACAGTACACATAACCATAAAAGAACCCTTTAATACTTTACAGAAAAGAGTCTGCATTTAATTAATTAAAGTGATTAAAATATTAACGAAATATCAACAAAGTGAATTAAGTAAGTAGTTATACACTGGCAGTTGTATAAACACAGCCTAAATATTTTTCAACTTTTAAGATGGCGAACAAGTAACGGCTACTATACTAATTATTGTTGCTATGAAATGCCCTAACAGACAGTTTTATCCAATTTATGCACTGCATTATGTTATGTTATCTACTGACAGGTAAATAACAAAAGAAATTTTATTTAATTACTTACAGTTTAAATTTTGCCAGTTAGTAACATTAAAAACAAGGATGTTAACTTCTAATTATTTAATACTTGGTTAATTCATCATCATCATCAAACAGGCGTCCTCATCCACTGCTGGATATAGGCCTCCCCTTGGTCTTTCCATCTTCTTCTATTTTGTGCCACTTGTTGCCAATTCCCTGCCACTCTCTTAATATCATCCGACCACCTTGTAGGCGGTCTCCCTCTACATCTTTTTGAATCACGTGGTCTCCACTGCATTATTCTTGATGGCCATCTCTCATCGGTCATCCTTGCCACGTGTCCTGCCCAATTCCACTTTTGTTTGGCTATTCTTTCTATTACATCGGATACTTTAGTTTGTTGCCTTATCCATTCGTTTGTCTTTCGGTCTACTAAACTTATCCCTAACATTGCCCTCTCCATACTTCTTTGGGCCACTTTTAACTTTCTTGCTGTTTTCTGTGTTAGAGTAAGGGTTTCCGCCCCGTACGTCATGACAGGCATTACACATTGCTCCCATACTTTCCTCTTCATGCATACTGGTATCGTGCTTTTGAGTATATGACTCAGCCTTCCAAATGCCGCCCATGCCAAGCTAATGCGTCGGTTTATTTTGCCTGTTTGGTTATCTCGGGATATTTTTAATTCGTGTCCCAGATATTTATATTTTTCCACTAATTCTATAGCGTCGTCTCCTATTTTTATATTTCCACTTAAAACCAAATTTGTCATTATGTTTGTTTTCTGTACATTGATTTTAAGTCCGATCTGTTCTGATTCATTATTTAGTTGATCTAGCATTTCTTTGGTTTCTCCTAGGTCTTCTGAGATCAATACTATATCATCCGCGAACCTTAAATGATTTAACCTTTCGCCATTTATGTTTAAGCCTTTTGTATCCCATGCCAGTTTTTTGAAGATGTAATTTAACTTTTGAGGTGGCGTTCTTGTATATCTGTTCTATGATTCTAGTATATCTATAGTCTATACGACATTCTTTTAATGCATTTAATATTGCCCATACCTCCACAGAGTCAAACGCCTTCTCATAGTCTATAAATGTTAACACTAAAGGTTTATTATATTCAATGCACTTCTCTATGAGCGTTTTTAACGTCTGTAGGTGGTCGTTTGTGCCGAAACCAGATCTGAAGCCTGCTTGCTCTCTGGGTTGATAGAAATCCAATTTGGAAGTTAGGCGTCTCGTTATAATTTTAGTGAACAATTTATATATGTGGGTCAATAAACTTATAGGTCTATAGTTGTCTAGTTTTGATATATTGCCTTTCTTATGCAATAGTATCATTATAGCATTATCCCATTGTCTAGGTATTTCTCCATCCTCCAGACATTTGTTGAATAGCCTCTGTATTTCTCTCAGCAGTTCCTGTCCGCCTGCTTTTATTGCTTCACTTGTTATTCCATCTTCCCCTGGTGAACGGCTGTTTTTCATCTCATTTAAGGCTTTAACGATTTCATCTCTTGTAATATTTGGAACTTCTTCTGATCCTTGATTAATTAAAATCATTTGTTGTTCCAATCCTTGGTCATTCTGCGGCTCTTTTTTGCTAGTGTATAAGTTCTGGTAGTATTCCTCTGTTATTTCCAGAATTTCTTTTTTATTTGTTTTTACTATCCCATTTTTATCTCTCAGCTTGACTATCTCGCTTCTTCCATTTTCTAATTTTGATTTTAAGATCTTCATACTTTTATTGTTTTCTATAGTTTCCATAATTTCCTTGGTATTGTATTTTCTTATATTTTTCCTTATCTCTTTTGATATTTTTCTGTTTAGGCTTCGGTATGCGTCTGAGTTAGTATTTCGTTCTATCTTCATTTTTCTTCTTTGTTCCATAAGCTTCTTTGTGCTTTCTCCTATTTTCTCATTTTTCGAAACATTTTGTTTTATGCTACGTTTCTCCAGAGCCTTTTTCACAGTATTTACTATTCTATCATTTAAGTCATTTAGAGTCATATGACTTGGTTAATTACTTTCAAATATTAAGTCCAAACAAAGTAAAGCTAATTGTAATCGGAAATAATTTGCTGTTTTCGATGGTTGTTAAGCAGTTTCGAACTTGTTTTATAGTCCTTTATATTACATAAACTTTGTTTTGTTTGTAAAGGCGAAACTTTCAGAATTTTCAATCATTGATACGGATTATAAATCAATTAAATTTAAGGTATTTACGTCGTAACTTCCGACTACAACAAATCTTGCAATTACGCAAATCAAAGTAAGGCAGAAATATTAGTAAGTTTTGGGTAAAGCAAATCACTTAAATAAAATGTTGAATGTACAAACTATTTCTTCCTTATATAACTTAATCACACCAAAATGGCCTTTTAAATTTCATTTCGATCTCTCTATTTTTGTTGTTATGCAGATTGGTTTTTAGGCATATTCCTATATATTTTGGGGAGTAGTTGAATCGTTCATAGAACAGAATCATCAGAGAGAATAATGCTGATATGGTTGTTTTGTTATTGACGGGTGTAAGCGAGTAAAGTAAAATTGGCTGTTACAGAGGTGATTGTTTAGTATTCATTTGATACTTGTGTTTAAGTTTAAGTTGCAATCAGCATTTTGTATAATGTTACTTCAATTGTATGTTGTGTTTATGTTTTTTGGCTCTGAAAAACTTAAAGAATGTGCAAAATTAATGCCACCAATTTTCTGAGATATTATTCTTGATTTTTTAAAAGATTGGAAAATCTTAAATTCAAGTGTATTTTCTGATTCTTGATTTCAAACCTCGATTTTATCGTCTGTTCCTAAAGACATCATCTTTTTTATTATAGAAACTTGTGATTGCTGGTGATCTTTCAGTAAAATCCGTTTCTAAGAGATATGTAATCTTTTCTTGTTCTTCATTCAAAGAAAATAAAACCTTTTCATGTTTTTATGCAGGGTTCATTCTAATATGGAAACATTTCGTTGAATCACCTACAACCTACTATTCTTAATTCTACTCTCAAAAACGTTTAGATTATTTTCTTTTTTTACCAAACCAAAGGAAAGTGAAGGTGTCAACCAACGCAAACAGTAACAATCGTCTGTCATATGTATGTATTTGTTTTTAAAAAATATCGTATAAACCAGCGTTTGATAAACTTTTAGATTTTGCGGTCCCCTTTATAAATGTAATGACGGAATCTCGAGCGTTTCCGACCGCTGTAGAATGGTCCAGAAATTGTGACAGAGGGGGCAGAACGTATGAAACTATGATGCGTGTTTAGTTAGGTTAATTTAATAGTAAGGGTAGCAGCCACTAGACGTTTCGTTTGTGTTCTGTTGCACCCCAGTGATTTAAAGATTGTACATATATTTTGGTAGTCTGGAAAAATATTTAGTCGGGTCTAAAAGTAATTTTGAGTGTGCAAGTATATCTGTGTCTGCACATAAAGAAGCTGCCAACACTCCCAAAGCAAAAACGAGGAAATATTGCGACGAGTATTTGAATTTTGGTTTTATAAATACAGTCGTTAATGATGAAGAGCGACCACAGTGTATATAATATGTTTAAATATTTTGGCTGCTGACAGTATGAAACCAAACAAACAGAAGAGGTATATGCAAACAAAACATAAAGATGATGAAAATAAATCTCGCGATTTCTTTGTGAAGAAATTGAAAGAGTTTAGTAATCAGAAATTAGGGTTTAATACAGTGTAGTTGTTGCGTCAAGAAGGTCTATTTACATCTTATAAAGTTGCATATCGCACAGCCAAGTGCAAGAAATCTCACACTATTGCGGAAAATCTCATTCTCCCGTTAATACGGTCGCAACAATGCTTGGAGATAGTTAAGCTAAAGAGATTCAGAAAATACCAGTATCAAGTACCTAATACTATTAGTAGGAGCATCGATGATACGTCGGAGGATCTGCAGGAGCAGCTTCTTTCGAATCTAACAAATAAATTATTTGCTGTTCAGCTAGGCGAGGCAACGGATATTATCAAATATGCACATTTGACAGCCTATGTTCGTTACTGCGTTAATGAGTCGATAAGCGAGGGATTACTTTCCTGCAAAGAAATTTAGAAAATAAGTACAGTGGCGGATCTATTTCAAACGTTTGGTTATTATATATAGCAAACTGTGGCCTGAAGCGAAAACACTAGATTGGTGTTTGTACTGATAGGGCACTGGCGTTGGCAGGAAAATATGACGGTCTATAAGCTCTTATATAAAAAAAAATCCAAATGCCACTTCACACGATTGCATAATATACAAGGAATCACTTGCTTCGAAGAAAATCAGCGCAAGATTTCATTTGGTATTATCTATTGAAATTTTTGTTGTAAATTATATAAAAACAAGGCCTTTAAGAGCAGGACTATTTTATTCAATATGCCATGATATGAGCACTGACCCGTCAACACTATTGTTTTATTGCGAATCTCGGGGGTTATCACGTGGAAAAGTTATACAACGGGACTTTGAGCTTAGGCAGAAATACAATATGCGTATATACGTTTTTGAAAGAAAAAAATCACAAAGATGCCGAGAATTTTCTTGACGAATTTTTCACAACGAATTACAAAAAAATGAGCCAAAAGTATAACATAATTTTAATAGTGGACCAATCAAAGTTACATTTGCTAGAAATTGTACCGTCCATGAAACTCATGGAAAATTTAGTACTCCAGGTTTTTGAAAATGAAGCTTGATTCACCTTCTTCATTTCGTTCGAAATACCATCCAGAAGAATTTACAACCCGCATGTATTTAACCGGGAGACTTCGTACGCACAAAACACGCTACCACAGCGACACCTAACTGATTTTCAAAGATGTATACAACATTTTATTTCTATATCATTAAACAAGTAATATTAACTTAAAGGTTGATGTACTAAAGTGTTATCTTTCTATTTACTGTGTTCATTAGCAGCAATGTAGGGATTTATGTAGTTAGGGATACATTTTTGTAGGTTGGTTACCTATGCTTATGCTTATCTTCTAATCATGTGGTGTATGTAAGTATATTGAAAACTGTATACTTCCAATGAGAACAGGAACATAAACAAAGCTAACGAAAAGGTAATAAAAATAATGAAAGAAACGGCAAATAACCTCGTAAACCAGAAACATAAGAAGATAGAAAAGCTCTCCGAAAGTACACAATAGCTGCTAGCAGAAAGAAAAGCGCTGATAAGAGAAAATGAGTGAAACACCGTAGAATATACAGAACTCAACAAAACGCTAAGAAGATTGGCAAAAGCCGACATCCGAGCATACCATGAAAAATTTATAGAAGACATAATTGAAAATAACCAAGGTTTGAACATATTTAAAAATTCAATACACCAAAGAAACAAATAATAAAATTAAGGCACAAAGGAGGAAGACTATTCATGAAGATAGTATCGAAAATGCGTCAAAGAACAGACGGGTAATGTTCGCTAATTCGTAAAAGCTACCGGAAGTTACTAAAACAGAAACAGAGAACGCACTGAAACAAACCAAAAATAAAAAAGTTACGGAAGAAGATGGCATAATGCCAAAACGAAAAGTTAAAACAGGGCGAAGAAGCAATAATAGAAATTCTTAAAAAACCGTATAATAGATGTCTATTGAAAGGAGAGCTCCCTAAAGGATGAAACAACGCGGTGGTGGTCCTGATTTTAAAAAAAGGAGGCCCTTAGAGATCTGGGAAATTACCCACCAGTGAGCCTTCTCTCTCAAATATGTAAAGTATTTACGAGAATTATAAGAAATAGATTACATCCGAAATTCAAGCTATATCAACCCAAAGAGCAAGCAGGTTTTAGGAAAAACTATAGCACAGTGGAACACCTGCAATCAGTAACAGTCTTAATAGAAAAGCTCACAGAATACAATGTACCACTATGGATGGCCGTCATAAATTTCAGGAAGACCTTCGACACGGTGAAAAAATGGGCAATTATCAGAGCAATGAGAAATCCGCATATACATCAAAGATGCATTGACATTATAGAGAAAATTTACAACGAAGCTACCCAGTCAAACTGCAATAGGTATGTAACGAATAGAGTAGAGGTAAATCAAGGGGTAAAACGGGGTGACGTAATGTGACGTGTTCTTCTCTTTCGAGTGCTTTATCTCTTACGAGACGTAACGATCTTCTCTTCTATTCCTGTGTTGTGCCATATAGATAGAGGACCTATAGCTTAACGTGGGCTCCGAACCACGGGAAGTGTAAACACTTCTACTCCAAGGAAGGTTTACTAGGCAGAATACCTCGCTGGTTTAACATTGTCTTGCGAGGGAGAACGGCCGTTAAAAATCAGATGTTCCGGTACTGGGAATTCAACCCCGGACCTTCAGCGAGAAGTCTAACGCCCTAGGTGAAAGGTTAAACATCCTCCGGTTTGCTGATGATATTGCCATTTTTGCACAAACAGAAGAAAATATAAATGAAATATTAGCAGAGATCCAAATCGAATCAAAAAAATGGAAATAAACTATTCGAAAAAGAAATATATGACGAATGAGAACACCGTCCGCAATACTATAACAACTGGAGATCATGCAATAGAAATAGTAGAATTGTAAACATACCTAGAGCATACTGTTACAATAGGTAAAGAAAATCAATACTTAGAAATAAAGCACAGGATAAAAATAGGATTGGCTGCCTACGGGAAACTAAAGTGTGTTATGAATATGAAAATCCCTTTAAAATTAAAAACAAACAAATATACAATCAGGGTATCCTCCCACTCACAACTTATGGAGCTGAGACGTGGGTATTAAAAAAGGAACGACTAATAAATTATTACATCAAAGAGCGATGGAAAGAATTCCGTTAGGAATTACGCTAAGAGACTATGAAACAAACGCATAGATCCACGATAGAACAAAAGTGGAGGACATAATAGAGAAGATCTACTCATTAAAATGGAACTGGGTAGGACACTTAACGAGAAGTACAGGAAGATGGAATGAAAACATAACAAGATGGAGCGTCTGAAGAGAAAACGATAGTGTCGGACGACCAACGCAACGATGAGGCGATGGCCTGAAGATGACGGCAGGGCTAAACAGGTAGGGCAGAGTTCAAGACAGGGCTGGGTGGAAGAATATGAGAGAAGCCTATATTCAAAGAATAGAAACGGCTAAAAGAAGAAGATAATCCCCTTACTTTCACAACATGAATATTTCAAGAAAAAAAAATCTTAAATCCATCATATTAAATTAATGTTCAAAAATTATTTAGTAATAAAAACGGTTCATTGCTAACTTTTGTCATTTATATTTAATGCTCAATTGGCCGCATCCACCTGACGAAGCCCACACAAAAGTGTTCCCATTTTACGCTTCACATGTGAAAGGAATTTGATTTGGGTATTTTAACTATTCACACTGTTACTCCTCCCTTTCTATGTTGCAATATCTACAAATTTTCCTCCACAAATGGTGGTGTTTCGGTTTAAAAAGGCGTTTTTTAGGTAATGAAATTTCCTTCCTTGTTACATCCGGCAACAGCTGTCACCTATAATATCAACCCCACACCTGGTTATGATAATACACATTGATAATCCACAAAATTCCTCTCATGCAGCTTCAGTCTGTCAAACCAATTTAAAATGCATCTTGCACCGAGAAACAGCTTGCAGGAACCTAAATTTGATTTTAAGATTAGCCAGTTCCGGTGTTGGATATTGAATCTGCAATTGTTAGTTAGTTTTGAGTTTTCGAGCGAGAATGTCATGTGAATATATAGGAACCTAGCTTGCAGAAACGTTGGAATTCGAATTAGACCTCTGAAAGAAGGAACCGAGTGGCCAAAAAGCATTTCAGTGTTGTTTCAGTAAAGAGAGATAGATTTGATTTAGAGATGAGGTTATATTTTCATATACACGTACTCGTTCGCCTCCTCTGCGGAATTAAATTCAAATTTGGTTCAGCTCACCAACATAAATAAACTTGGTGAATTTTATACCCAAACATATATTATTACACCTTATGCCCTTAAGCAAATAATCAAAAAATGGTAATTACTGGTTATAAATAAATGAACCTCAAAATAATAATTATTCTGTTACAATTATACTAACAATTCTGAATTAACTGTACCTCAAAATATTATTTGAATCTTTAGAATGGCTTTGAGATTATTTTAGCTGTGCATGTACTACGTACAAGTAATATTTTCGCGAAAGTTTTAGTGTTTCAAAATGTCGTGTTGGTTTTTACAATTTAAGGCTTGATACACATTTGGCCTTAGAGAGTGATTCATCATAATTCCAACTGGAAATTCACTTGGGCACGGAAAGCACGTTTTTAGTCCTTCCGGTCACATTAATATCATCAAGCATTGTTCTGAAACTAAATCCTAGTGAATATGAAGATCAGAGAATGCCATTCTAAGGAAAATCCAGTAAATGTCGAGCTTAATGGTTGCTCGTGTCGTTTAAACTAATTTAATGAAACTTTTTTGCTTTTTACAACTTCATTTTCTTCTTGCGAGACTGCCTGCTCCAATAATTGTGCTTATTATTGGACGTTTAACCCTTTAATAAATTTTTATGAACCAGCAATCTGAAATTTCTTCTCATTTCATACGTTGTACTAAGCAAACCGCAGCATTAGGACGATAATTTAAAAGCCAGCTTTCGTTTCTTGTTGGAGCGAAACAAAGTTAAACTTTCCATGTTATTGCAAGAAGGAAATTTTATATTCAGTACAAAATTTCATTTACTTTTAAACATAATCCCGTGATATTACACCAAACTCGTGCTTTTAAAAATTAAAGCTAGAGCTTTCCGCAATGCGCTCGCATCCAGAATTCCATCTTCTCACAACTCGCCGGATACGAACAACCCAACGCAATATTGCATTAACTGCACGTAACATAATGCAGAATGCAACACATTTCTGGTAATAATCAATGCAAACCGCAAACTTGATTGAAACAGCTGTTTCAGTTTAGTTTGAGACTCTACAATAGCTGCCATTCCTGTCACGGTGTGATTTCGAATATTAGTAATTGCACTGAAATTACTTGCAAAATACGCGAAATGTAATTCTGTTATTATTATTAATTTCCCGAGACTTATCGTGATTAGTAGACAGTTTGTGAGCCGCTGGGGCCTGCAATTACGGCGCATTTTCTTTTCCTTTTCCACGCTTTTCTTAACGACGCGTGCTGGGATTTCAAGAAAAGTTCCCTGTTTAAATTTACCTTTGTAATTAGTTTATTAGAAGTTAATTTAACTACTTTCCGAAAAATTGTTAACGAGTTATCATGATCAGACTCGGCTCAACGTTCTTCGTAATACAAGAAGTAGAAGGAAAATTTCGCGATTATTGGTTAATTAAAACTGTTGTTAATTGCGGGGACTTCAAAGTCTTAGTTAGTCGGCCCATTCACCCAGGTTAATGGCATTTACTGTATTTCCAGGAGAGGTTATTTCGTCTTCCGGCTCTCCCTTTTCCCGTTCTTGCCTAATGAAAATGTTTAGAATTGTGCTTTGCAATTACTAGTTCAATAAAATCTTGTTGCTAACCAAGCATCGCTCCATTGTCACTTGCAGAAGCAATTAAGAATTGTGTTTTTTTCCTTAGGCTGCCTCGATTCCTCTTTGTTCTTAAAAGTAAAAAAGAATGAAGCGCCCTGTGATACACAACTAGTTTTACGAGATCTCGTAATCTTTTTAATTTCGCCCAACGTTCTCTGGAGTAAATCTGAAGAGTTGTTAACTTATGAAGATATTAAAAGTTGAGAATAAAACGGAGAATTTTCAGCTTTAATGGCATTTTTATGGGGCGTTACTTTTACTGCTGGATTTGCTTAAAAATGAGATTATTACAAATATTGCACATTAGACAGCACTTTAAGAGCGTCCGCTTCAAAAACGATGCGTAAGAAATTCGCTTAAATTCAAAAAAATAACAGGAGTACTGCAAATTGTATTTCACTGTAATTTTTGGTTTTTATTAAAGCAGTATGTATACATTTATGTGTAACAAGATAAATTATGTAAACTAGCACATAATTTTCAAATTACCTGTAGGTATCTTAACACTAAAACTGAAAAGGGAAATATATGAAAAATGCAAACATGGAATTTTTATTGCTACTGGTTTTCAGGCTTATAAATAGTGTATCTGGGTAGAAGAACTCATATTTTAGAAGCGTCAGGCGATTGGGCACCCGTTTAAATATTTATTGAAATTTTTGTTGAACATTCTTTTTGGCGTAGGCAGTGTCCGTTTGAAATTACACGGCGTCTGTCAAGACCCTTGAGGCTGGTTGAGCGAAAATCGTGCCCGTGAATACCTTTGTTAAGTTGAAAAGGTGTTCTTTGTGATATTGCTGTCGGCTTCGGAATCACGACTCTAAGGGAGAGTCCAATACTATAGCTTGATACTTTTGAGAGTGTTTCGTATTATTGTTGCGCGTTTGCTAATTGTGTGTTTTTTTTTAAATGGATTAAAATATTTTGACCAGAAAGGATGAAAATTGTGACAAATTTCTATTACAAATTTTTTTTATGACGGTTTGTCCAATTGTAGTTTTAGTGTTCTACAGTTGCGCCTGTCAGAGATATAACGGAGATGCAAAGAACAGAGTTCCATTTAGAAAACGGACAATAGAAAAACAGATATTCTAGAATTCATACATATTTCAAAATTGGGCATTTTAATAACTGTCCGGAAACCCAACCCTTGGATTTCTGAGTTTAGAAGTACAAACTATTAAACTCACTGTTGGGGTCCTTATGGCACAATTGTATACTTTTCGACCTTTTCCAAATTTATAGTAATTTAGCTGAATTAGGTTCAACATATTTACGCGGGGCATTGTCAAAAATTGTCGGATACTAAACCTGAAAGTCAGTAAAGCCATTACCTAAATGTTTTAAGATTTATTGTAGTATGTTTTAAGATTTATTGTAGTTTGGACATTTCTGAATTTATAGCCGCTATTTGTAGCTGCTAAAAAGGAGCTCAATTAATATGTGCATTTGTTTGGTTGCCGCTCGAGAACTGGGAAGAACTCGCCGATCATAAACTTACATTACCTTTTGGCAGGTCATTTAAATTACACAGTTCCAGGCTGACTATGAAAAACTTATAACTAGCC
Organism: Limonius californicus; assembly: GCA_014611495.1. Classification (NCBI taxonomy): domain Eukaryota; kingdom Metazoa; phylum Arthropoda; class Insecta; order Coleoptera; family Elateridae; genus Limonius; species Limonius californicus. Next base: position 21,482 of record JABXWE010039205.1, read on the forward strand.
AAACGGTTTGTCAGAACTTGGAGCAATTAGTAATAAACGTCGAATACCAATAAATATATTTAAAAGTTAAGTGCTTGGCCTACACAGTCAGGGGTCAGTAAACAAAGCGTCCCAATGGTGGGCAACAAGCACATCAGAGCTCCATTGGTACAATCTTTACCAAAGAGTTTGAGAAAAGCTCCCGCCTCCAAAAAAAGCTGACTTGGTAAGGAAGAAAGATTAGTTCAGACAGTCTTGAACTAGTTTTGTTTAGTTAAACACCTAAATTCTAAATTCAGTAACGAACCGAGTCTTTAGTTATTTCCGCGACCAAGTAATTCCCAGTTCTTCTTATAAGTTGCAAGTCACCATTTCATTTTCTGTCAATTAAAATTATTTCATTTATTTGTTCATCTTTATATTTTACTTATAATAAATTAACTTATTTTTAATATAATTAGACTTATCCCTTAGTGTTTTACTCGTTTTAACTGCACCGTTAAAGAGTCAATAGTGTTATGTAAACAAAGTGTTGTATCTACCTTTGGGGCGACCACAACAAGCTCAAGGTAAGTCATTAGTTCCAATATAACACCAATGTGTCCTAGGTTAGCAGCCTCCTTACCGCTCGGGCAGGCTAAATTAGTTTAATTAGGTATAAGCAGAAGTTGTAAGGACCAGAGGTAAAATCAAAACTAAGCTTCCCCTGGCATCCTGTTACAAAATACAAGTCGTATTTCTCGAGTTAGGTTTAACGAATTTTAAGAAACAGTGAACGTTTTATATAAATTTGTAAAATTAATCATTTTGTTCATATATGTTTCTCTTCTCACCTCCACGCCATTATATCTTTCTTATTTGTTTTCCGATGGATTTCAAATTTGGTCAGTCATAGGAACTCTTTAAAATCGACTACTTACAATTTAAATATTAATCCCACAAAGCCTACTCGATCAAAAATAAATGCGGATAATTGAAAAATCGTATTAGGCCTAGTTTCATGGAAAAAAGGTATTAAGGAAAGTTGTTCAGAATCGAAAAATACCATAGATCGTAATAGCTTTTTAATGGTTTGACCACCCAGATTCTCTGGTATAACGCAACTGAAATTTTATTGGTGGGGATTACTATAATAAGAAGTTTATAATAATATTATCCCAAACAGAGAAGACTTCTGTATTAAAATTGTACAAGTATGCCGTGATATAACGCAAGAACAACTGCTGAAAGTTATTATTACTAACAGAAAGCGCATCGGAAAGTGTATAAAACGTGATGGAAGTTGAGTGGGAAGGGATAGCATTTAATTTAGTAAGATTATTTTTGTTGTTGCTTGTTAATTTTTTCTGTAGCAAAATAATAGTTACAAGCTTCATATTTATTATATGAAAAATACAGAAACTAGATTATGACTTTCCTCTTTGGTTTGGCATCTATTCTTTACTGTAGCAGACTACTGATTGGCAGTAAAATTATTTTAAAAAGTCCGCTATAAATGGTAACTGACCAAAATCTGAAATCGATCGGAAAACAAATAAGGAAGATACAGGGATATGAAGGTGAGAAGTGAAACACACGGTATGAAAGATGTATTCATATATTACGTATAAATACGACTTTGTATTCTATCAAATGTGATTAAGTAAATGACTTTCTGTAGTTCTTTTCTTCTTTTATAATAAATCTTTTCACAATATTTGACTGGCTGCTAAAGTGACGGGGTTGCAAAAAGCTCTTATGAAGATAACTTTACTTATTACTAATTTGAGTAAAGCTATATTTTGCTGCACGTTGCAAAAATTTTAGATTAACCGCATTTGAATTGAATACGGATTGATCTTGTAGTTTGCGATCTTGGGTTGACATCGTAATGCTGTGTAACTTAAAATTCTAGATTCTCGGTTTGTTTTGTTTGTTTCCAGTCATTTTGATGAAAGTGTGCAGAAATTTATCAGTCTTATTTGTGCATTCTTGAACTGTAAATAATAAAATATAAGTAATTTAATCAGTTTGACAGTTACATACTCATTTGTAATTTTGTAAGCTTTATGTTTTTCTTTTGCTTTCTATAGTAATGTGCTAAAGTATATTAAGAAATTATTAGTTGATTTTAATAAATATTTAATTTCAATTTAAGAATTTGTTTAAAAATAATAGTAAAAATATTTGAAAAATTTCTAAATGTATTTTCAAACATATACCAAGTGGGTATCAAAATGTTCATAATTTAATGTGCAACACAGTGGTGTTTCAATTTTGATAATAGATAATTTATAAGAAACTTATTGTAACTTATAAGAATTTGATACATTTTCGTCATTTAATGCATGGCTCTAACTGGCTGATATTGTTCGGATCGCATTATTTGTTATGGTTTGTATGCTGTTTCCTTAGCAACGGGCGAAATATAAAAGTTTTTGTAATTAGAACTTGAAGTAGTTGTGAAAATTCCATCTTTAAGACCCCACGTAGTTAAGGTAGCTCCTCAAATTTATTTATTTGTGTGTCCATTTATGTTTTATGGCAATAAATGAAAGTTTTGAGTGTTTGAGTATATACTCGAAGTTATTTTATTGTACTTAGGGCCGCGAGTTTGGAAAATCTCAAGAAAGGTAGAAATTTCGTCGTAAAATTGGAAGCTAGCGTCTCCTGGTCATCTTTCGTTGTCGACCGTCGTTTTGTTTATTGTTTGTTAGTCAATCATATTGTTATGTAAAGCAAAGTTAAATTTTAATGTTCTTCGATTATAACTCCATATGTACAAGATTAACAATATTTGAATATGAATAATTATCATTATTTAAATATAAAACATAACATAAATAGGTATTATATGTGTTTTGCTTTACATTGGCTGCAGTTGGCTTTCCAGCGTTCACCTAGACGGACTGAAGTCCCGTGGTGGACACGGAAACGAATATTATGTCGATGTAAAAAGTAACATTTAATTTTTAGTTGACAGTGCGCTTTATGATCCCCTTAATTCCGACGACTCAGATACTTTTTCACTTCAAGCACTATATCACCGTAATTGACATTGTATCCAAAAGCTTCAGTGGAACCTCTATTTATGGGAATTGTACAGGTTGATTTTAAACATGTGCGAAAACCTTTAACTACGTTTAGCTGATGTTATTTAACCTTTAAATCACCTTGTATTTTTTCTGTTAACAAAAGGCCTTCCAGAACTATGGAATTTATCAAAATGTGACAAGAAACAAAAAATGTTTTCACATTTTAGTGAATTGATGAAAAAGAACCTTGATGGCCCACACCTCCCCAACGAAGACGAATTAAAAAAAATACTAGGTAATTTAAGGGTTGAATAACCTTAGCTATATGTGATTAAAGTTTTTCGTTCATGTTTAGAATCATCATAGAGGAATCAACTATCATACCAAATTCATCAATATTATCTATTTTCTTTCTTCTTTCTTAATTTTATATATAAGTTTCTACAACACCATCGACCTTATGCTTAACTATAAAACTTTCTCAAAAAATATTTAAAAAAGCTAACGATTATCTCTGATGTTACTGTCTATTATCAAAAACCGACAGTTACAAAGAACCGTTATCCGCGATGAAGAAATATTTATACACCTAGAGGTGCATTTCTTAGTAAATTTCTTGGAAGCAACTAATAATTCGAATAAATATTTACTTACAGAAATTCGGATTCGGAAATTATAAGAATATGGCCCTAAGTATCCGTTGAATATAAATATTCAAGAAATTCATGGTATCGGAGTGCGAGACAAAAAGGCTCAACTGTGATTATACGAGGGCTGTTCTCTTTCCGCTGAACTTACCTAGCAGGCTGTAATATTTTGAAACAAATTTTGCTCAACATTTTAACGTAGTCGTTTAGAAGTTTAATTATAGTGAAGGTTGTTAAATATACATGAAGATTTTTAAAATACATACTTTTAAAGTAATCCTTTCACCAAGAAATCATGGAATTGAATAAAGAGCATTTGCGAGCTGTGATTTTTACAATTTCACGCGTAGCTTAAGCCGTAAAGAGTGTTTTGAGGAAATCAGTTGTGTTTGGAGACAAGTCGTGTTCCTTAGCTACCGTAAAGTGGTGGTACAATGAATTTCAAAGTGGTTGACTTTCCTCAAAATGACAACTTTTGAGTTCGTAAGCCAAAAACGGAAGTTATGCAAAAGAATGTTGGTCTTGTACGAAACATGATTGAAGAGGACCGACATGTTACTGCCAGGAGTATTCAAGCAACTTTAAAGATTGGTGTGAAAGCAATTAACACTATGTTACACAAACAGTTGATGATACCTAAGCTTTGTGCGTGTTGAATTACCCACAATTTGACTCCAGTTCAAAAAGAAACCGTGTGGCATGGTGCAGATTTACACTAGATCGCTATGGCAATGGATCGTCTCATTTGGTGTACAGCATCATTACTGGTGATGAAACGTGGGTATACTGCTATAACCCCGAAAAAAAGCAACGGTCGGTAGTTTGGGTCTTTGAGAACGAATCGGCTCCAACGAAAGTTGTTCGTGAAAAAAGCCAAAACAAAACGATGGTCGCCACATTTCTTGGAATTACTGGACATGTTTTCACTAGGACTGGAGGATCGTCGTACTGTTAACGCTGAATGGTACACTACAGTTTGTTTGTTTCAAGTTCTCCAAAATGTTCGCGAAAAACGTCCAAGAGGAAGGATCATCTTGCATCAAGATAACGCTCGACCGCACACTGCTGCTCAAACGACTGAGTATTTGAATGCCCAAAACATTGAACTAATGGGTTATTCGCCGTATAGTAGAATAAGTTACGGGGTTTACGTTGTACATCGGCCGAAGAATAAATAACTTAAAGCAGGCAGATTGGAGAAACTGTTTTGAAGATTGGTTTTCACGGATGCAAAAATGCATTGACTGTGGAGGGGAATACTTTGAAAAACTATAAATAAATGTGTTTTGTCAATAAATTGTGTATTGCTTTACTAGGCTCAGCAGAAAGATAACAGCCTTCGTATCTACAGAAAACAAAATTTAGATAATGAATATATTTTATTCTTAAAGTTCGAAAGGCAAACCTTTTTGTTTTCTATATCGTGCTAATTCCTTAGAGCAAACATTAGCAACACTAACACTTCACCTCCTGCTATACAGGTTGTTCGAGAAATAGAGGAATAAATTACACACATCAACACATGCAAAAAAACCACTACACCCATGTCCAAAAAACAACAGTTTCGGATTTAAACGCTGTTTTCTTTGGAAAAAATGTTTATTTTGATATTGCGAAAATTACATTAAATACTTAAAATGCTCCCCTTGGTCTTGCGTATAGAATGGAAGCCACTTTCGAAAATTCTCGGAATATCGTGTATTTCATAACTGCCGTCCACGCTTCATTGACACAGAGCATTTGTGCCATTACCAGTGGTTGTATAAACTAGGTTCTTTAAATGAACTCAAACATAAAAATACAACTGATTCAAATCAGGCGTACGTGGAGGCCACGCAGTAGGACCACCTCTACCTGCTCACCGCTCACCAAACCTGTCATTGCTACAAGCAATGTAGAGGCACTCCTGTCATGCATGAACCGCATGCATTTCCGTGTGCTAGTGGCACATTCTCCAATAAATTTGTTAAATCATTGTCCAAAAACTGTTCGTAAAGATTATCCGTTAATCTGTTAGGTAAAAAGTGGGGTCCTATCAGCTCATTACTAATAATACCAACCCATACGTTGACCTTGAACTGCTGTTGACGTCTATTTTACAGTTTCATTCTTTAGACATTTTTGTTAATGATTATCTTGATATATTATTACTTTATTTAAAACTACGGCAATTTTCTTCGCTCAGATAGATGGTTATGATGGAAGTTGATTTTGGTGTTTCTATTAAAACCGGTTTCATCAGTAAATCACCGCATTAACCCTGCAGAACACGCGCGCGGTCTCCTGGACCGCAAGGAACGAAATTTTTAAATATTTTCTACGCGCATGCGCCAGCGATGCTCTTCTTTTTAGTTTTCTCTAAGAGGCACTAGTAGAGGTTAGTCTGTAACTTACAACGAAGTAGTAAGTATTATAACCAGCTTATAAATAATTGCGGTCTGGGAGACCGCAGCGTGTTGTGGTGCAACTATTTTTTCCTCAACTGTGTTTTAGTAAAAGAAGGTAATTTGACTGAATATTTGATCATTTCACCATGAACTCATAATTTTGTACTATTTCAAATAAAAAAAAATGAGCTACGAAAAAGAACAAGCTCGACTTCTGCAACTTTTTGAAGAAGTTCAGTCAGATGAAGAATTTGATGATGAAGAAAGCGAGGGAGAAATAGATCATGTCGAGGAAAGAAGTGATTCTAGCGATACAGAACAAGAATTAGAATCTGATGATTCTGGTGATGAGTATGATAATATCG
>JABXWE010039206.1:0-10634 GCA_014611495.1 Limonius californicus
TGTCAGTCTTTGAGAAAACCTTTCTGAGATTCTAATGAATGTCAGGATGCCCGTCCATGCGAGGAATTCAACTCTGTGAAACGTTGCTGCCCCGAAAATTTTATGTCTTGGTTGCACTCGCGCTTCTCATTCTCCTAGAATGTGGGAGGCTGTTTCCTCCTGCCCTCCGCAAGGCTGACATAGTAGGTCGTCCTTTACACCTAGGAGGCTTAGGTGTCTTCTGAACTTACAAAGGCCTGCGAGGACTTCTATCAGTAGATAGAGAGTCCGTCGGATTTTACTCAATAACCAGACCGCTCTAGATTTTCTCGGCCCGGCTATAACGACTTTTGCCTGTCTACACCCTCTGAGTCTCATCCATTCTTTCTTGAACACATTTTGTTAGGGATGACGTGACCTGTGGAAAGCCTAGAAAGGGTTCCGTTCGAAGGCAGGTTTCCCTGGCTCTTTATTTGGCAAGCTTATTTGCAATTTCGTTGCCAGGGGTTTCAGCTTTCCGGTAACCAGACTTTGGGAGTTCTTCAAGAGCGTCTCCACATCCCGGACGAAGGCTGGTCTCGTCCCAGGTAAGCATATGGTTTTGAGCGTCGCCTGACTGTCGGAGCAGATATATACCACTTACTCTGCTCCTGATATAACCTCTTCCTTCCTGGCCACCACCAAGATGGCATAGACCTCCGCCTAGAAAACCGTGGTATACTTCCTAAGTGCGAAATTCTCTTGTACACCCTGGTTTTCCAATAAACTACGGTTTCCATCGACTCTGTGCTAGCTACACGCGACCCGTCGGTGTAGCAGACTAGCGAGCCTTGTAGGAAATGTACTTCAATCCGCTCCCACTGTTTCTTCTCAGGAATTGTGAGGAGGAATAGTGTAATAGGAACCATTCAAGCTTGCGGAGTCCGCTACACTGGCAACTGTACCGGAGCTTGACCAAGAGTATATTGCTATGTAATATATTTTTTTAAATATAAATTAAATAAATCAACAGCCCCACGTTGATTGTGACATAAATATATGCTATGTAATAACCTAATAAATAATTATTAATTAAATTATATCATTGCCCTTTCTTTGGCTAGCTCAAAGTTAAATGTACTATTATTTGTAATAAAATAAATAACTCTTCACTTTGATTGCGCCAATAATAGAAATTAAAATGAAATATACGTCACACCACAAACTTAATTTTCAAAATTGTGAACTTATCTTTATCCGGTTACTAGCTGAACAAGCCTTTATTCCCACATTTTCTTGAATCTGCAACAGTTGCATTTTACTTCCTTTTCATCTTGATGCTTCACGGCAACAGGTTGTTGACCTCTCACAACTTTTATAATTATAAGTTGCGACAATCCATGGAAACACTTCAATAACTTGTGTTTAAATATTTTAAACAGATAAGGTAAGTTAACTTCTCCTTATTATGAATTAATGAATTTACTTTTAATTTAACATTCTCTAATAAATTGCTTTCCAGAAACGTTGAAAGAAATAACACCATTTGAACTTCAAACTCCAGGTAAATCAATTCTTTTAGAAATTAAACACTTTTATACACTTGAATTTAACTAAAAATTTTATTATTTTCCGTTAACACATAATTAAACACCTCACATGAAATACTTAAACATTTTCAACTTTGTTAGGTTACAAAACTTCAACACTTATGTAAACAACTTAGGCCAAGCCCATAATTTGCCAAACTAGTCTTTAGTACATTTAATATACAAAATTGGAGCTCGCAAATAATACGTGTTGACTCTATGAGCATTTAAAACCGACTAAAACTCAAATTTGGTACCAAACTGCACATCTAAATTAAAATTGTACCAATTATAAATCATAGACTTATCAAATAAATCTCCAGCTGTTTCCAAACATTCTTAAATTGTTAATATCAAAGTTAATACAAAGAATTTCAATAAACAAATTTCAGAATCATCTTTCTGATAAAATTACAAAACTTTCGATATGATTTACTCCACGGTTTACCACAAAAAATAAACACGTGTCAAAATTACTAAATTTGGAGAAAATTCAAATAATACTTATCAAAATCATATTAAACATCAACAATAATTATAAACAAATGTACAGAAATACAAAAACACCTTACACATCAAGTATACAGAATAATTATGTGAAAATAAGAAATTAACCTCAAAAATACTACATATTATAATTTTATAAATAATTAAGAAACAAAGTCATTTTAAACAACCAAATTGCTTCTAAACTTCCTTTACATAATATAAAATTAAATCAGAAACCCTCACAACTCTTTAAATATAAAATAACCTTGTAAACACAAATAAATCATAACAGGTAAAGATACAAATTAACACAATTTACATTTTTAGGACTTCCACACTTGCCCAAGACAACCAAAACATTGCCTACTTCACACATAGACGTTTCAACATCATTCCCTAAGGAATGTTCACCCACAACATCGCTTTGTACCCAATTAAGGCACTACGCAGCACTTCCTTGATGTCGTAACTACTTCACAATCCAATCCGGTATACATTTGTCACATTTAATCTTTATAACTTTTCAAATTACATTCTTAACATGATAATCAGACTAATTACATTCAATTTCATTTATAAATTTGGACTTCTTCATTAAAATAGTATCCTTTGTTACGGGCCAAAAAAGACTCACGTTACGGCGCCAAATTTGTTACGGGCCGATCGAGCTCTTTCGAGAATTATGGACAGAGAAAATCGCACGTTGGCGTGCTAAGAAATTTTCGGTACGGCCAAACGCGCTTTTCTTGGACCCGCAAACAAAAAAAGATGGTAAAGGCCAGCGGCTTGCTCAGAGAAGTAGGGAGGGTTCGTGACAATCGCTTCTGGGAGAAAATCTTTAGTTGTGTACAGGGCGAGTCAAAATAAGTGGGCGCCACCTTCCAAATTCAACTGGTTGTAGGTCCTCGTGGAAGGCCGAGAAACCAGCAGGTCATGTGAATGGAACCTACCTTTAATCGTGCCTTCACCTAGATCTTAAAGCTTGCAAAATCCTTACACAAATACTTTAAAACACAGTAATAAAACACATGCGGAATTTTAACACACATATAATGAACTGTAAAATGGCACAGAACATACAAAAATATATAGCCACGAGAGGCAACTTTATAACGCAAAACACAAACAGTAATAATTTCGAACGTTCGCATACAACTCTACGCCGCTGGTGCCAACGCTACATTTAAATGGTTTCAATAACTGCGTAGCCCAGTTGCGCAAGTTTACAGAACTAACAGCATAAAATGAACGTCTATATATAATTAATGCAAAACGAACAGTGGCTTCAGGTCACTGTTAACATTTCTATCAATATAACAAAAAAAGGTCCACACGTTTGAATTTTGCAAGTTACACGGAAAGTTTCGCTTCACAAAAACACCAAACTGGAAGTTTTTACCTTGAATTTTGTAGAAAGGCACAACCTTGGCAATTTCCGGATGCAGGGTCGAAACAAATTTGTTGAGAATGAAGACGTCTTTCGGAGCGGCGTTGGGGCGAGGTATTAAATCCCCGAAAAAGGCCAAATTGCTTTCAACGATGTCAGGCGATGGGCAGACAGAAGGAAAATTCTCGACAACGGCAGAAAGAACCCAAATTCCAGGCACAACACTTGTACGATGTATTTATTTAGTTCCCTTTAACCTTACAAAGATCCGAACTAAGTTCGACAGGAGCCATTATAAACTTTAATCTTCCAAAACCATGGCGAACATTTGCTATGACTTGTATATATCCGACACTAACAAGTCGAGGTACGTTTGCAGTACAGCAAAACACGGTACGGTAGATCGTAGAATAGCAACGCGCATCAAGGGAAAAAGGGAGCGTTCTCCAGGGTTCAACCGTCGCTTTCCAAAGTCTGACTTCCACTCAAAAAAACATTTACGGGCCTCGATGGATGTTGTTTTCGAGGACCGGAGTCCACAAGGCTCGGAAGTGAACTGCACTCGACATGCAACGGGAATCAGCACCCCCCCCCTCAGAAGATTGCACAACATGACGATATATTCTGGAATATTCTAGAAAAGAAATTTGTTTACCACACGAGTTCCAGAAAGCGTTCAAGGTCTAGCGCAGAAAAACAAGAGCTTGCAGATTTTACACAAAGAACTATTGACACATCTCGGACTTCGAAAGACAAAACAAAATAATGAAAATAGTAATCCAGAATAAGAACTCAATTTAAAATAGCGATACTAATTCCTACGAAGCGGCAAATAAATTACGGAATTCATAAAGTGTAGCGGCAAATTTTAAAAATCACATTACACCCCCCTTACTTGAAGAGAATTTCTACGAAATTCTCTTGAGAAAGAGAAAATCGAGGAACCAAACCAAAACGAAAAAAAGAACACCTAAAAACGAGAGGGTATCCACAGAAAAAAATCTAAAAAAACCAAGTAAAAACCACAACAAACAAACAAACAAACAAACAAACAAACCCAACCCAAAGATATCGATGACAATAAACTCACTGCTGTGGAACGATGCCCACCCCATCACAGCAGACGAAAGATTGGGGAAAGACCCAACCGAAACAAAAGAAACAAAAGGGCGGAAAGAGGATGAAGAAGAGAAGACATGGGGATGGTTGTTGGTGATCAGTCAACAAAGGGCTGCAGAATGCAGTGGAAGAACGAAGAAGAAAACCAAAGAGAAGAGAAGATCATCAAACGAACATACATTCATTCATACAAAAAAGTCAAATCCGGGTAAATAATGTCACAATCGGGAAAGTCTTACACCCGAGCAGGGTTCCGTCCAACCTGCCGATACAACTCGGGGATGAGTTTAGGGACAAGAGACTTGAAGACGATTAACAAACACCAAATGAAGAGAGCGTTCTGTGCGTCAAGGGATCAGCACATCACGGTAGCCTCACAACAAACGGAATCATCAAACGTAACAAGCCCAAAAGGGTTTCATGGTACGAAGCGAAGAATAAAGGCAAAATTGGTAGTCGAAAAAAAGAACAGTGGAATTGAACCACAAAACCTTGAAGCCGAAAGACAAGACCGTTAAATCCGACAGTAGTCGATGATCTGTCCAACGGCAACACGGCAAACGAAAGCGAGAACGATAACAGAAAAGGTATCGGTAGCGTTAAGGGCAGGAACGGCAGCGGAAACGCTAACGAGACGACAACAGAAACAGTAACGGTAACGTTAAAGGCAAGACGGCAGCGATAGCGTTAAGGGCAAAACGGCAACGATAACGATAGCGAAACGGTAACGAGACGATAACGGAATTAACGAAGGTTCAATCTAACAACAAGATGTGATAGGCGATAACGAAAATAAAATGACTTCAAAATATGCGACATACCAACTGCCTTGATTAAGAAAAACATAAAGACGAATGAAAACGACAAAATAAATCTCAAAAACAGTCAAAAAATTCAAAAGCGGAAGGTAAACGAGAGCGAAACGAAAAATACACGAGAGTAAAACGGGAACTAAACTTCAATAAACGAAAACGACAGGACAGTTATTCGAAAATAAACGACAGTAAACGAAAAAAACCAACAAAGCAAACCAAACAAAACGAAAACCATACGAGAATAAACCAAAAAAACCTGCAAACGATACGAGAACACAATAAAGTTTCGCGAAATTTCGGGACAGGGAACGAAAATATCAAAAAACATTCTACAAAATTCGAAAAACGTACGACACTGGATTCTAACCAAAAGAATATTACGTAATCAACAACAAAGTTACCGAAGACAAAGTTCCAAAAACAAAATCTACGAAAATCCGCTAAAATTTAAAAAAATCTGAAAATTTAAAAAAAGTTTTAACAAAATCAGAAAAATTCACAAAATTGGGTGGTTATTTCTAAAGAATTCTACCAGAAAATTCAACAAAACAAGAATATCTCGACACAGGTTTACTAAAACACGGGAAATTTCAAGGAAAACTCGAGAAAATTCAAAAAAAGTCTCAAAAAAATACTGAGAATCGGAAAAAATTCAAATGCGGGAAATATGACACAAAGTTACGGGAAAATTCGAGAAAACAAGTCGGAAAACGTACACAACTTTCCAAATAAAAGCGTTTCACGGAAATTCTTCCAATACTCGGGAAAAAATGGCAAGAAAACAGCCCCACGTTGGGCGCCAAATTTTGTTACGGGCCAAAAAGACTCACGTTACGGCGCCAAATTTGTTACGGGCCGGGCCGATCGAGCTCTTTCGAGAATTATGGACAGAGAAAATCGCACGTTGGCGTGCTAAGAAATTTTCGGTACGGCCAAACGCGCTTTTCTTGGACCCGCAAACAAAAAAGATGGTAAAGGCCAGCGGCTTGCTCAGAGGAGTAGGGAGGGTTCGTGACAATCGCTTCTGGGAGAAAATCTTTAGTTGTGTACAGGGCGAGTCAAAATAAGTGGGCGCCACCTTCCAAATTCAACTGGTTGTAGGTCCTCGTGGAAGGCCGAGAAACCAGCAGCTCACGTGAATGGAACCTACCTTTAATCGTGCCTTCACCTACCCACACAGCACAGAAAATCCATTGAATGTATAATGGACGTCCATGTTGTCCATCTGATGTCAACTCCATGAAAGATATCCTTTAGATATCTAATAGACATGAAATTTAGGATAATTGTACAAGTAACTGAATAGTAAGAAATAAGGTTTTTTAAAATTTTGGTTGTGTTTAAGCTTCATAGATATTTTAATATGAAGAATTATAAGAAATAAAGCGACATATATGAGTTATAAAAGATATATCTAATGGATATACCACAAATATCTATAAAATATCCATAAATATTTATAGATTATTTCTAAATACTTAATAATTAATTTAACTATTTCCTGATAATTTTTAATTTTTAATAGTTTGAAAATTGAAATGCATTCACGCAAATAAATTCAGGGTATTTTGGCGCCACGCGGCTGCCTGGACCCACAACGGTTTGCATTAACTTAAATGTTCTATAGATGGCGTTGTTACCGCTTCCGTCATACGCTCACATACGCTGTCCTGTGATTTGTGTTTCCCTGATTTGTGTTCTTTCATCTTTGTGTTGAAGTTGAAAATTTGGTTGAAATAGCGTGAAACGAGTACCTAGGTAAGTAGTATTCTGTTAATTAATGTATTATAATTGTATAATTGTATTTAAACATGGCCTTCTCGATGTGGACGGAATCGAGAAGGTCATGGTATTTAATCAAAAAGTAAGGTTATGTCAGTGTCGTGTTGTTCATTACCCGGGAAAGACCATTTAGTAAAATTTATATTTTTAAACATGTCCGAAAAATTAGAAAATAAATCTTTACTTGATTTGTCCCGTCGACACATCCGGCGCTTAATTACCGTTGATGCAAAAGAGGAATGTGCAGTTTTGGCAAAAAAACGAAAAGAAAGTTGTGTCAATACGTTGAACAAACCGCCTGCCACTATGGAAGATAGCAGTGTTTGTAAAAAGGACAATTTAGAACCTTCTGGTAGTATCAATTATACCAAATTTACTATAAACGACTATGAGTTACCTCGGAATAATGTCGAAGAATCTAGTTCAAATGATGGTGATACTTTTACGGATGCTAGTACTTCACAGTCTATTAATAATTATCATAATTACGAATTGAATTCAGAGGATGTTGATGATAATTCTGATATTAATAAAAAAACCGTTTCAAGTTTTCAGAGTAGTATTGCATTTTGGGCTGCAAAGCATAGAATCAATCATTCAGCGTTGTCTGATTTATTAAAAATATTACGATGTCAACCCTGCGAATCAAAGCTCCCAAAAGATCCAAGAACTCTTTTAAAAACCCCTAGAAATAGTGTGATTCGAATAGTAAAACCTGGTCATTACTGTCACTTTGGCATTGCTGCAGGAATTTTAAATACCTTACGTTTAGAACCGCAATTGCATCATGCTGATATTTTGTTAAACATTGGTGTAGATGGATTGCCACTTTCAGACAGTAACAACAGTCAGTTATGGCCCATTCTTGGCTGTATTCATTCGAGCTCAAGTGTCTTTTTAATTGGTGCATACCATGGATACTCTAAACCATCCGACTCAAATGAATTTTTGTTGGATTTCGTTGAAGAAATTAAGGTTTTAATTAATGATGGTTTTCAATACAATGGAAAGAAGTTAGGTGTAAACATTCGTAGTATAATCTGCGATGCACCAGCAAAAAGTTTTATAACGAAAACAAAAGGACATGGTGGTTATTCCAGTTGCACAAAATGTATCCAGGAAGGAGAGTATCGGGATAACCGAATGTGCTTTCCTGAAATAAACTCCATCAAACGGACTGATGAAGATTTTGCTAAACAAAAAGATGAAGCGTATCACTTGGGGCAGTCGATTTTAACCACGATTCCTAACTTTGGAATGGTTTCGCAAATTCCTTTGGATTATATGCATCTAGTCTGTATAGGGGTGGTCAAAAAAATTATAACCTTGTGGCTCAGTGGACCGCTGAAAATTCGCTTGCACCATAAACAAGTTGCAGAAATACCAAAAAATCTTCTAATGCTACGAACTTATGTTATAAGGGAGTTTGCTCGAAGACCACAAGAAATTCAAGCTGTCAGTAAATGGAAGGCAACAGAATTGAGAATGTTTCTTTTGTATCTATCACCAGTTGCGCTTTACGGTATTCTAAATTCAACTACTTACAACCACTTTATAACCTTACATGTTGCAATCAGAATTCTTTGCAACCAATCTTATTTGAAGAGGTATGCAGATTATGCACGGTCACTTTTGGAACACTTTTTAGATTCATTTAAAATTGTTTATGGGGAAAGTTTAACTTCTCACAATGTCCACGGTTTGATCCATTTAGCAGACGATGCAAACAATTTAGGCCCTCTAGATTCTTTCAGTGCATTCCCTTTTGAAAACTATATGAGGACACTAAAACATCAACTACGAAAACATGAAAAACCTTTGCAACAATTGCATAGGCGTTACGTTGAAAAAGAAAATGTAACTCTACAACAAAACCAGCAACAAAATGCAAGAGAATACGACTACCAATCTAGACATGAAGGTGGATCACGTTTAGAAGCTACCGAGGCACAGTTTTCAGAACTTAAAACTGCAAACTGGATCATGTCTATAAAGGAACCAAATAACTGTTGTAAAGTGAACGAAATTGTAGTGATAGCCCATAATTTCGTCTATAGTTCAGAACAGAAGTGTATGATGCTAGTTGGGAAGCGGTATATAAGTGTTGGAGATATTTATACTAAGCCATGCTCATCGTCTTTGTTTGGGGCGGTCTTAGTCAAAGATATGTCTGAAAATCAGGAAATGTGGCCTGTTTCTAAGATAACGTCAAAGTGTCTGAGAATTCCTTTTCGTGAAGGCTTTGCGGTATTTCCTCTTTTGCACAGCGATTGCTCTAAAGAATAAAACTGTCCCACTGTTGCTCACTAATTTTCTGTAAAATCAACAAACTTATAATAAGTAAGGTTGTCACATAACTTACATTATTGTTATAATTTATTACTAAGGCACATTTATTTTACAGTAATGGCTACTGCAGAGTGGTGTGTCGTTACATTTGATGATGGTGTACAGATCGTACCAAAAAATTGGATTAAAGACAACAATTGTTTTTGGCCAACCTTCAAAAGCACTGTTCGTTACGAAAAGGCTGTCAAAAATTGTGAAGACCCGCTTGAAACTTGGCTTCAATATCCAGTTCGAATTCTAGGAACTTATTGTAAGTAAAACAATATCTAATAGATAAAAGTATTATGTGTTTTTATTTCAGCTTCATATGAAATTGCCAAACCAAAATTAAAACTAGCAGAAGAGCAGTCAGATTTAAATACGGATCAAGAAGAATCGAAGAAACGACGCAAATTTAAAAGGATGAAAGTACTTTCGAGCAGCGATGAAGAACCATATGAAGATGAAGATGAAGATGATATACATATGCAGTTACAACCATTTCCACAACCGAGAAAGAGTACAAAAGTACTGCATAGTGAAAATGAAAGCCAGAACAATTATGGATATGAAGGCGAAGATGTTAGTGAGGCTGCTGCAACATTGGCAAAATACAAACACTTATCGACCCCCAGCACTTTATCAGCACGTAGTTCCCCAAGTAATACTCCACATAGTAGTATTCAGCTAATGGCAACTCGTCCTTCTTCAAGCCAGTCTGTCCTTTCTGATGAAGGTAAAAGGTGCAGAAAATAATAAGACTGATTTCTATTTCTAGATTTTGTTTTAGATTTTAAAGGAAAACTCATTCGTGATCTTTCATTTATAAAGATAAATTTGATCAAGTTGAATCAACGAGTGGCCTTACCATCCCAAACACTTCCAAAACCAATTTAAACGAAGATAATGAACAAGCTTCAGAGGAGCACAAAGATTTTATAAAAAACATATTTCCACTTCAGACCAATGAATACGTTGTTGAAGTAGAAGCCAAGTTACAAGCAGAACCTGAATTTAAAACCAGATTGGTACGAACAAAATAGTAGTTAAAATAATAATGCTTGTTGATTTATGTCCATATCAATAACCTTTGAAAAAAAATTATTTGTCGTTATTTACCTATGCCATTAACTAAAGTCATCTAGTTGACTGTGATGTCCCTCAATA